>KN835165.1:0-146600 GCA_000827255.1 Suillus luteus UH-Slu-Lm8-n1
GGTATAGATTCTTCACACGCATTCCCAATTCATATATAGCTGACAATAATTAGATGTATCAAGAAGATAGCCTCTGAAGTTGAAGTGCGGAATGATTTTCTAGTCGTGCGCGCGGCTGAATATATAATCATTGCCCGCAAGATACTGGCCTTCAGTCTCGCATGGAAAATTCTCTTTGAAGTGAGGGAAATTTGGCCTTCCAGAGAGATATGTTGGGATTTAACAGTGGGCGCCCTACTGCTGATGTGGCGAGCTTAAATCGTGGAGTCAGTTCTTGCTCATTATGAACAGCGTTGCTGTCCTCAGGAAGATCCTGACTTTCACGCTTGAATTCAACATCGCTAAACTTAGTTCTGACAGGGCACTTGCTATCCGTCAAGTTGAACCATTAGCTTTGCTCTACCTTCCCATTGAATATGACCTTGAGTGATGAGCGTGTGTCTTTTACCAATCACAAGCTCTGTGTACGAAATTTATAACTGTTCTTTCCTAGACAAGGTCAAAAATGATGATGTGATGATCGATAGCAGATTTATGCAGATTTTAGTAATTATATACTATGTATTGTTATATATGTCATTCTCATACATTCACCAGTTCACTGATGATGATTTGCTGCAGAATGGATGAAACATAAAAACCACTGTTCATGGCTTCTTCATCGAGCATGAAATCCTGCTGCACGAAACCCCCACAGAAAGGTGAAGAAGGTGGATCACAGAACTTGTAACTTGCTATAGTGTATTAAAGGCGGCACTTCAGCTGATAGGAAATGAAATAGATATTGACGCTCCAGCTTTGGCCAATAGTAGGCAGAGCTATCATAACGTTAACTTATAGCATCTAGATCTCTTTTTCCTGCCAGCAATTACATTAACTCACCCAAATATTAGTCGCGTCAGCTGGTTTACACACTCGTTTTCCCAAAAGACAAGACTCGTGTTTGTAACGTTCTATCTAATGTTGTTGTACACCACATTGTTATATTTCCACTTTCATTCTACCCCGCGATAATAGAAACCCATCATTCCTGCTATCAACTTGAAGGTACCCTAGACCCAGATATCACTATTATTACGGCGCAGGTCATCTAAAATTCCCTTAAAGGCTCTGATAGATTCTCCCCCGGCATCCAGGAGATTAAATTCATAAAATATAGATTTGCCCATCAATGTTTTGGGGAGGAAGGCGGGCCAGCCCCACGAAGGCAACTGGCCTTCGGGGTACACCTCTACCATCGAGTCACCAGACGATGGCACTGGTGGTCCAGTGCTGGGGAAAGTCGGATCGCGCTTTTCCGACATCGTTCGAGGGACTAGTGAGCCACGGTGCACATTGCCGTACACCCAACGACGACCGGCAGCCATGATGACTCCCAAGTAATTCAGAGTATGATCAGCCTCAAATGCATGAATAACCTGCTCTTGTACTTGGTCCGCCCAAATGGAATCCCACCTGAAATGGGTGCCAGCACGTGGCTCCGGTTTGATTTCAACTATCATAATAACCCGGCGGATTACATGACCAGGAACAGCCGGGAAGGGCTGTTGTGCATGCTCGAGTATTTGCACGAAGTCCGGAATTCTGCGAGATGCATCTGAAAAGCTAGTTCTAGGCCTGGGAGGCGTTGTTGGTAGAACACCATCTGATGGAATTTCATATGATGATGAAGGTTGAGAGAATGGACGGTTCTGGACTGGAAGGTTAGAAGCAGCCCCCTTCGCATGACGAGCCTGCACGCGAGCGACGCGCTGTGTAGTAGGACTTTCGGGGTGCGATATATGGCGCGGGGGGGCTTCATAGAGGGGGCTAGGTGTTACGGGAGGAAGTGGTCCTCCAAAAATTGCCTGTGATCGAGGACTGAAATCTGGGGTAGTGTTGTAGGGCAAAGAGGGTGGTCCTGGAAGGGGGCTCCCTGGAGTCATCAAATGCCGTTCTGGCGAAGGGCTGCCCATGGCTACGTCAGACACACTGGAGCTACCACTATGCACCAAGCGGCCGGAATCATGGGATGAAACAAGGGAATACTGCGGAACGCAGGTGCATGCTGTTCGTGATCCATCCGCCCCATGAAATATATATCGTTCCAAGACTTTGGACCACACCCCATACCAGGGGCATTCTCTTGTATCGCCTTCAGCGGCCTGAATAGATAACGCAAGAGAGAAATCACGCTGATCCCGGACGACCATTGTATAGGAGCTTGGTGGAGTCTTTTGAGTGGCCCCTCCTCCCGGCACAAATTGCTGATATTATAGTAGTGAGCAGAATTGAGGACTTGACATTCACTTACTGGGGATGACGAAGAATTGGAAGTTCGGGCACTCGGAGCTGGTTGGTGTAGTGTATTCGGAGCATTTGAACTTGCGAATCCCTGAGAGTAGGCAGATGGGGCTGGGGCACGCTGATGAGGTGGGGATGTTCGACCTCGAGATGGACGGAATGACATGACAAATATCACTGAGTCTTGAAGGGTCACTAGAATTGTGGATTATGGGCTGCACTCGCGACTTTGATATGGAATTTAAAGGCCACAATCAATGCATGGAAGGTCCAAATGTTGATGGAGATCAGTATAAGCCAATCACGGTTTGCGAAACCGATATCACGGGCATCATTTTTTATATCATCAAAATCGCCCACCAGCGCCCACCATGATTCTCACTCCATCGGGCATAATCCCAACCTCGTTTTTTTGTCGTTCGACGTGCACTTCACACTTGTGACAGTAGACCTTACCATCACTTATCACTGACGGGTCCCGACATCCGCTGTCGAGCATAATCACGACCTTGACCGTTTCGTTCTGCACACAAAGCCAAATGTAAATTGTGGTAACACAAATAAATTTACATCATTACCATCATGCATCAGCTTCGGCGCCACCCATTTCGCCCACTGTGATTTATCCAGTCAGTTGCGTTCGTATGACTCACCTTACCACCTTCCGAGTCAAGTTGGCACGAGCAACGGACCTTCTGTCAAATTGACAAACTCCGATGGGCCACATCAGATAAGTTATCTTCCAGTTAAATGACACACCTTTGTAAAGTCGCCGCAGTGCTTCGCAAGAGAGTGGAAGACTCCGACAAAATCATTGAGTCATGATTGTCTGTGATGTAGTACCTGCGTCGTTAGGATGAATGAAACAGTTAGCGATATTCACGGATATGAACGCATGGAAAGAATAAAAGTTCACCACAGGTATTAGGTCATCAGTGGCCGGAAGACCTCCCCATTGTCCACAATCAGAAGCACGGTGGCGTGGGCATCGTAAGCCAAAGTATTACATATTGCAGCAGCCAAATTTGTTTGATTCGCCAAACACCTCACCAAAATGCCCTCTACTGCAAGCCAACTGGAACGAAGTCTAAGAAAACTTCAGGTGAGTGACTTTTCATCCTCAATCTATTTGGCACGTACTGCCACTCATTTTTTTTTCGAAGATATCTGACTCACAGGAAACATCTACCACAGTGCAATGGGTACCCTCTACATACAGCTCAGACGAATCTCAATACGTTCTTGTAAGGCCTCCCCGGGCTCCATGTGGCAACCGTCAGCTGTTTGGGTTTCCAATTATCCAGGAGGAACTTTGGAACATGGGGATCATCGCTTTCAAAAAATTTAAGCCAAATGAAGCTTTACCAGACCTCAGCTTCTTCGCCATGAATTCCCTTTCCTACCTCATGGTATATCTCAATCTTCGCATTTGTACTTTGGCGTACGGAAAGGTGGTCGGGGACTCGAAGAATCTCCCATTGGAGTGTGCGTCATCGAGAGACGTGTTGTTGTTGGTATTATGGAGGGATACAGAATCCGAGGCGGACTGTCCCACGCCAAGACAAGTACAGTCCCTGGAGATTAAGCTCAAGCGTTCACCGGGATGGTGGGTGGAAATCCCTGTGCGTATGCATGTTCATTTTGAGAGCCGTTCAACTGACACCATTTATTACTTTTCAGCCATTTAGATATGAATAGTGCACCATTATTTTATGACTGGTTATCCCGCCTACCCTACTTGTACCAACCCCATTGGTAGAACTCATCACTGTTGCGCTTGATCCGTGATACATACGCTCAAAGATGAGACAGAACGATACATCGATATTACAGACGAACACGGAGGGAGTGTAAGACTACTTGCCGATCCATTGCTGGTGAGTGGGGCACTCAATCGCTCGCCTCGGATATGGAGCTTGGAGACTGGCAAAATGGTTGCTGAACCATTCACAAGTGTTCAGAGTCTGTGCACAGTTCGATTCTCGCAAAACTCAAAGAAATTTGCAGTCCTGTCAGATGTGGCGAAGTACCTTGATGTATGTGACGTACGCGCACATAGATTGGATGTCAGCAGGAAAGTTTGGTTACAACCCCCTGACACATACATCAATGTTCTGGACAAATACGAACTCGACCATCGCATTCAGTTTCACAGGTGATCCTGCTAGGACGGTCTATGAGTTCGATGCATCCACCCTGAAGACTGTCGGAACTCCTTTCGAAGGGCACACCATGCTTCTCGGCGGCCTAGCCCTTTCATCTGATGATACTCTCCTCGTCACCGCCTGCTACGAAACTATCAAGCTCAGGGCTTTCGAGTCGCGCTACCCCCTCGCCTTATTTGACATTCTGCCTCCCCATTCCTTAACCCTTTCACCCGACTTGCGTCAATTAGCTTACGCAAGTGGTAGTGACTCATCTACATTTACAACACTCCGGCTGAGATCCTGGCCAGCATCGAACCTGCGCAGGATGCACAGGCTAGTGTATTCGTGCTTATTTCGACTGTGCCTGCGCTAATACATCTTTACAAACCAGTGCTCAATTGCAAAAAGTCGAACCTCGTTGACCTACTAAAGGTATGTATAATACATACACTACTCACTATGTCACTCATTCATATTGCCACTGTTGCAGTCTGACGCAACCCGCCGTCCTGGTGCTGTGCGCCGTAATCCAGTGACATTGCCTGTCATTTCGTATTCCCCTAGGCCAAGACCTCCGCCTACAGTAGACCCGCAACAATCCATTTTCGTACGCCGCCTCCGCAAACTCCTTCGTTTACCTCCTCGCGCGAATGCAGTTTTGAACAATCGGCCTCGTGACCCCCAAGAGTATGTTTTTTGATCTTTTCCCTGCCGCAATTGACTCGAAGATCGTCGTCCAGTTCCCTGCTACATTTGCCCTACTTCCCAACCACTCTCATCTGGCCCAGGCGACAAATGTCAGTTTTCATTAATTAGTGAAGTAGCAATCCATGACCGACGAGTGCATGTCCAGTTAGACACGAGTCCTCCTCCCCGTCACGTGGGCAGCCTTAGCCAGTCCCTGCGGCAGCACCTTTAAAGCTTTTCAAACGGTCAAGGTCCAGCCATGAACTACCAGAAGTTGAAGTTGCAGCCGGTCGAAAGTTTACTGTAACGTGGTTCTCCTTACCTCTTCTTACCTTGATGCTGATTGATGCCCTTCAGCGGCTTGCAGCTGCTAAGCTACCAGAATACAAAAAAGTCGACGATGCTCGACATCCATCTAGACAGCAGCCTCCCGCGTCGTCAGCCATGGCAGCGAATGACCCACCGTCCGAGTCGTCCGACCTCGATCTTCCAGATGTACATTGGTGCGATGTATCCCTCTGCTACTACTCGTGCTGGTCTCATGGCAAGCTGGGGATGCCTCTACGATGGCGCTTGGAGCGTGTTTACCCACTCCAGCAGGCCGCACGAAGAAGGTAGAATACAGAAGAAAGCAAGCAGCAGGAGACTTGCATGACCACAAGGTCTATATTTGCAGTATTACACCTAACGCATTGTTACATTGCCACGATCATACCACCTCCCGATCTGTTTAATACCACCCCATCCCTCCTGCCCACGCTATCAAGATGCCTTTAGACCCAAATATCACTGCTATGACGGTGCAGTTTATTTAACGACTACCATCACGCATTACTGAGATATCTCGGCGTCGCTTCCCTCGCTACCTGCAAATAATTCTGCGCCATCTAGCACAGTCGCAACCTTGTCTATTTCGCTCTGGACCCCGAGTCAACTGTGAATTAATCGAACCACATCACTGACATTATTCATCAGCTTCGACACCGCCCACCTCGTCCACCGTGATTTCCCCAATGAGTAAATTTGATTCAGTTGCAAAGTGAGCAACAGACATTCTGCCAAATTGACAAACTCCGAGTCTGATGGGCCACGCCTTATGAGACGTCTGATAAGCCATCCGAAGTTACAATTCCTTCACTTCCGAAAAGGAATAACTTGCGCCCATGACAAATCGCCGTGCTTCGCAGAGTCCAGAGATGGAAGATGACAAGATAGGTACCGTCTGTGATGTATCGATGTGTCGCTAGGATGAATAAAATTCAGATAGCCAAGGAAGGGTCGTGCTTGAACTCGTGGCACGGAAAGGGTGAAAGTTCTCTATAGCTGAGGTGGAACATCATGGCAATGGCTAGGACAGCGGCCGCATGTATTAATCATGGTGATCAGTAATTTAAAACATACGGACGCAGTACGTATACTGGAAGGGACGTGGACTTCCGAAAGAAAGTGGCCTGGGCATATGCATCATCGATCATCGATCATCATGGATGTGACCATAGGCTAATTGGTAATGCTGATCGTTGGTCAGCGCTAGCCCGGCGTGGTCACTGGTTGTATGCTAAAGTATGATCAAATATTGCTGGGGTTCGTTTTGATCCTTGACACAACACTTCCCGAAAATGTCCTCCACTGCAAACCAACTGGAACGAAATCTAGGAGGACTTCGGGTGGGTGCCTGGTCAACTTTCAAATCTACTTCACGCGTGCTGCCAGTGCCACTCATTTTGTCTGACTCGCAAAACACGTCTACCGTAGTGCAATGGGTGCCCTCTAAAACAATAGCTGAAAATTCACATCACATCACGCCTGGAAAGCCATTCTACACTAGGAAGAAAAGCGTCCTTTCTATACATAGGGTATACCCGTGAGCTCAACATTTATTTATTTTACAAGACGAGAGGTAGTAACATGATCGACGTAGATGGGAGACGCAGATCCGGCGAATTTTGGCATCGACGTGGTAGGAATGTCATTCCTTTCATGTGCAAATCTGTAATTACGATCAGAATGGTGCAGGAAATTCTTTCGATGGATGTGGATGCTTCAGACACCGATACTGAGGAAAGTATATATCGCTTGCGCATAGGCAAGCAAGTGAAATACGTTACCATCGAACCAGGAACTTTCCCTAGTGATGTGCTATCCTTTCCTGTGGACCTGTTGCCCCTACTACCACATCTACCACCAGGCAACTGGGTTCAGGTGCGCGTGATGCGGGGCTCCGATGGCAATCCCACAGCGCAGTTCATGGATGTGACGTTGCCAGAAGTGCGCGAGCAGTGGCATCCAAACAAAGTGGATGATCTCTCACTGCCCCTCGTGAAAATCATAACCTCGCGCGTCCGTGTCGTCCAGTACGCTTCGAGACCGGCGATTGCCAAAATTGCCAGGTTCGACTTTGAAATCGCACAGATGGAAAGAGAAACCGTTGTGTACCGAGCGATCGACGGGCTTGGCGTGGGCCCAGCATTCCTTGGGCACATCGTCGAAGGTGACAGGGTGATAGGGTTCTTAGTTGAACAAGTGCACTGACGACCGGCTGGTCCAGAAGACTTGCAGGGTTGTCATGATGCGGTGCAGCGCCTGCATGCGGTAGATATCGTCCATGGGGATCCGAACAAATACAACTTCCGTGTGGCATCAGATGGATCTGTCACATTGATCGACTTCGAGAATGCGGTGCTGTGTGAGAGTGCTGAGCAGAAGAATGAAGAGCTCATTGCTTTGCCTGCGCAGCTGAGTGAAATAACAGGCAGAGGGGTGTGTTTATTGTGGATGCTGAGGGAGAAAGATTGACGAATTTAAATTAAACATATTACACTGTCCAGTACAAGGGGTACCCATGATTAGAGCTTCTTCTACGACCAGACTAGGCATTTCAAACACGCTGTAGCAGAATCATTGTAAGTGTCAAGTCAAATATGAGCTCAACCGGCGCGTATCATGCGCCCCCTGATATCTTAAGAACCATCAGTGTGGACAAGCTTTGCGTCCTTCTGGCATCCATAGGTATGTGGTGTGTAAAAGATCGTACACACTGAGTTGAGAAGAGGGGACAGCGTGTGCCTGACCACTGGTACTCGCTTCTTGTCAGTTTCGGCTGGGTGGTTGCTGCTGACAATTCCAACACCTCTTTTTCAAATCTATGGGCGCTCGTGGGCGCCCGCCACAGTGGTGGGATGTTAATGAATCAGCCGTGGATGATCGATAGCTGCTTATCAATTACTTATCTATGAATTAGACCTAATCAGACATCATCAGACAAACGGCTAGAAGAAAGAAGACTGATGTTCTATTTGATGATTTGTGAAACATTTTTCAGGGCAGTTGCAGGGTAGCCCATTCAACCCCCTTCGAGCCAAACCCTTGAAATCAGCTGGGTTGTTGGTAAAAATGTTGGTTGTGCCTTGGCCAAGTCCCTTCCTTTCTAGAAGGTAATTAAGGGTTTCTCGTGCTCCTGAACTGTCCGTCCAGCGTGACTGTGATCTAATGAACTGAGATGCGCCACTGGATAAACGGATTTGACTAACTTTGATTGCTCACCACATATACAGGACCATTTGACCCCTGCGTTCGTTGAGGTTCGACACCGTTGAAAGCGAATTGAACAGCTCCATTGAATTTGGGGGCACATTAAGCTTTTTGCCGGTTTAGCCTATTTATCTGACGATGGTTTCCCCCGAGTCGCCAGTGGTGCTGCCGTGGGTGCGTTCCAAATCCTCGTCTCATTGGAGACCGAGGTTCCCAAATGCAACACTCTACATATCATGGCTAGCATCTGGTCGTGCCGAAAGTACAGCTGTACAGTCTTTCCTCTCAAATCTATCGGTCGATTGAACCATTTTCTGTGCACTGAGCTACGCCAACCCCTCGAGCATAGGGCCAGCTTGTTGTGCCTGTAGTAATAGATCAATGAACGGATCATCAGATAATGTTATGGCCGGTCAAAATGTGCGTACACTGGTTCAAATTGAATGGCACAACTAAATCCAGGCGCAGGTCAATTCTGCCTCGACTATTCAAGACACAGAATGCACACGTCCTCAACGTAGTACTTATTGTTCTAGTTCCATGTTTGTTGTGTCTATGCACGGTATAATAGACGGCAGAGCATCTGCTGCCATCTTTTTATACATTGCGGAGCTCCATTACTCTACCGTGGTATCCCTATGTCCTAACAGATCAAATTCCCGAGCGTTCTTCCAGTTGAGAACTGCTAGGGCTTACTTGGCGATGCGATATTTTCCATCAATCCTTGCAGCCAGTGGAACTGTCTTCTGGTGGATATTTGATAGGGTCCTCTGCATCATTGGGCTTGCCCGATGGGACTTCCTGTTGTCGATGAGATGAGGTGATGAAGCCTGGCGCATCACATATCGAGCGAGGTAGCCACTCTTGTGACAATATTTATCTCCTGCCACTATTTTCCACCTTTCGAATTCGGGGAATGGTTTGAAGATCACGACATCGCGGGTTTGAAAGTTCGAAGGCGGCTAGAATAAGAGTAAAGGTGACAGTTGACGATATTCAGAAGGGGCCGGGGACACTCAACCCTTTGCTCCTCTTCCTTGCTAACGTATTCGTAACATCCAGGGCGGACGGACTGATGATTGGCTCCAGCAGATAAAGCGCTATGGAGGGTTACCATCCTTCAAACCAATATCAATACCAGCCTGCTGATAGCGCAAGAGGTCTCGCTGCGCCTCGCCCGCACTTCAATACTCAAGTGAAGATACCAGTCATGGGTTCCATATTGCTAAAGACCGCCGCTGCAGCAACCAACATGATTCTGACGCCGGTGATGACCCTTTGAAGAAAAGGAAAGTCTTTAATCGATACCCTACTTTCCGAACGGTGAGCGAATGATCGGCGAATATAAGGACGAGGTTACTCTGGGATAAGATTTGCATGCAGGTAAAAAGATTGAGGAGGCGCGGGATGATTGTGAGCAGAATGTATATGCAGCAGTATAAAAGGACGGTCGATGCCTTAACTTGACTGGTGAACTTACGTGTGTGGGCCCAATTATAAATGAATTTGGAGCTGTGAGCAGTGGAAGTGCCGTGAAGTCGTTTGGCAATGATCTTTAACACCAGCATCACATCTGATGTACATCACTGGTGCACACCATGCTGATGGAACACTGGCTATCCTCGTATTACTGGAAATGCTGAACTTTCAGAAAGGGATCAGATGGCGACAGTACGGTAGACACAGCCAGATGGCTGATGATCAACACAACGGAGTGCATTGGGTACTGATGCATGTATGCGATGTTTAATGATGTACAGCAGCTGTGTGATCGTATATAGGAGCAATGGTAGGCTGTCGAAGGAAGTGTCAGGATACAATGGCACAAAAGCGAAAGATAAAACGTACAGGTACATTGCGTTCCCTGCATGAGTTTTGAACTCAACTACGGACGGACACGAGAATAAATTTTTTGCCACATACCACTTTGTTCCTCCTGGCATGGAAGGAGCTGTGAAAGATAACTTTTTTTAGAGGTGATATGACGGAAACGCGGAGACTCACGGATGTAAGGGTCGGGATGCAACTTGCTTGCGAGACACGCCTCCGCTTTCTCAAGAATCTGGGCAAGAGCTCTCGGCTCAGTCACGTCACTGATATATGCAAACACCATCTGCCAGTTAGACCAAAGTAACAACTGAATTCTCCGCTACTGACCGGTTTCTCTCAAACTCGGCTCTAATCATCATTGCACGACCACGCCAAATATCTCTGCGAACAACCCAATCCAGTTCATTTTTCAACATGCGACGGTAAAGGGACTTGACATAGAGCCTATGAGCCGACGAGAATGAAGTAGACATTGTGGTTGGTGATGAGGGCTGGGAGACTTAACCAGAATAATCAATTCTGAGGATAACCTAAAATAATTCATTTGTAACAATAGTGAATGATTTTCATTCTTGCACAGCTGCACACCGGATGCGAAGCAGTCATAAACAGTCACGATGGACCCGCATTCAAGACACTCCCAGTTCAATCAAAGAGCACCAAAAACTGGGCCATTTTCACCCTCCGTGCGATTTGAACCAACCCAAAAGGTCACCCTAGACAAGTATACCAAAGCCTCATCCATGCCATCGGACTCGCCACTGTTCACCTCCCGCCCTATTGCGACAAATTCGCGGGTGAAGCAGGATGAACAATACAAGAAGGACATGTTTCTCGCATACGTGAATAAGGCCATACGCGAGAAGCTCAATGTGAGTATGTGGCATATCACTTGATCGCGTGCTGATCATTGTGCGCAGGGGCATAGCAAAGAATTTGATGACCTTGTCGACCAGTTTAGTCCGAACAAATCTACGCTCGCGCCTACCATACCGTCTTTGCAGCTCCGCATCTGGCTCTTGGCACTCTCGCATGTCCTTTCTCGTCTCGAGAGGCGTCACGCGCCACTAGTAGAGGCAATCGTTCGCCTACCATGGTCTGCCATGGATGCTGTCTTCGTCAAATCGTACACCGAATTCATCGGAATGCTCATAAGTGCGCGCCCAGAATACCTATTGCTCGTTCTCAACAGGATAGCGATGGGGTTCACATATCGTGAGTTATCACCACCATGAAAATTATTCAAGCGGTTTAAACACGTCACTTGCAGAATCTGGTCTTCTCGCCGTCACCTCCAACTTAGAAGGCTCCACCCCATTAACGAGGCGTGTGATCTATGATCGACAACATGCTCTTCTCGAACATCTCTTAAGCCTTGTACCAACTCTCCCGTCATCTCTGGCTCCTCTCCTCGTACGAAACTTCCCCCACAAACGGCAGCCACAAGCTGCACATGTAACTTATATACGAAATTTGCTGCGTGTAACCGAGTATTGCGGCGAACTTTCAGAGAGAGTCCTGGGCCTTATCGTGGATCGGGCTTTGATGGTCGATGTGAGTGTGTTCTTTTCTCCGGGCGATTGGATTTTAATTGTGCGTAGGTGGAGATTCAAGTAGAACTTGAAGAGCTTGAAGACGTCGAACCTACGGACGGTGAACTTTTCGAAATTGATCCGTTTGACACAATAGTAGGGCAAGAGGGCGATTCTTCCGATGATGAGGATGAGGATGTTGACGATGGTCTGAGCGACCTATCGTCTGATGCATCATCGGACAGTGATGCTGAAGGCACTCCCGCAGACACCAGACACATCCATGACATGGTCTCGAAGCTTGACGCTATTCTCAAGCTCGTATTTGACCACTTCAACAAATTGCATTCATCTATACCTACCGTCCTCGTACCTTCTTCACCCTCCCTTCATCCAACAACTACGCACGATCGCGACCCGCAATCGCATGAGCCACATAACCTCCTCGCAATCCAATTCCACACTCTTCTAGCCATCTTCGACAGATCTATCCTCCGCACTTTCAAGTCCAGATATACCCAATTTCTCCTATTCTGGTACGCTTCCCTTCATCCTGAATTTTCAGACCTTTTCCTGGGACTACTTGTCGACAAAGCCCTCTTTGGAAGCGCAAGCGCGAGTGGCGTGGAACGTGCAGCAGCAAGCAGTTATATTGGAAGCTTTGTCTCACGCGCACAGTTTATTGACCGTGAGGGCGCACGGAGGGTTGTTAAAGTCCTATGCGCGTTCCTTGGAGCGCACTTGGATGCTGTCGAGGCTGGCAATGCCGATAGCAATAATCATAGCGTTTTTTACGCTGTTGTCCAGTCTGTATTTCTGGTATTTTGCTTCCGTTGGCGTGACTTACAGGAAGAACCGGACGAGCAAACGGCGGGGCGGAAGATATGGATAAGCGAACTTGGAGTCGTGCAGAGAGTCATCACATCTGACCTCAACCCTCTCAAGGTTTGCTATCCGTCAACATTGTATAGATTTCTTGGCTAACTGCTATAAAATAGGTCTGTTCTCAGAATGTCGTACATCAATTTGCTCGCATCGCGCAAGCAACTGATTTCACATACTGCTTTTCCATTCTGGAGGCGAATAAACGAGTACCATACCCTGTGTTTGCCGGTGTAGTACCCGGTAGCGCTGGCCCACAGGAGTTGCATACTTTTTTCCCTTTCGATCCCTTCAAACTACCACGCTCAGGCGAATACATACAAGGCGTGTATCGAGAATGGGCAGCGGTGGCTATTGACGATGAAGAGGAGGAGGATGAAGATGACCTGATAGAGGAGGGTTCCACAGTTGACGAGCGGGAACATGGACAAGGCGGCTTGTGCATACCAATCACTGCCTCGAAACGAGGAGAGTCAGACGACGATGAACTGGGCGCGTCCTTTGGTGGAATGAGCATCAGTCCAGCTCAAACAAGAACGGTTGCGATGGCAATTTCTGTCTCGTAATTGCTGGCTACCATCTTCATTCAACTGGTCCCATCCACCCACTATGCCTCCCAGAACACCAAATTGTGCTATTACGAACACCAACGATAAGAAATCAGACGACGGACTTGGCTAGAAGATAATATTAAAGAACATATTTCGGAGGCCTTTCCAGAGCTCATGTCGCCTACTGCGGCGCTTCTGCTTTGTACCTCCCACCACGTCAGTATGCTATAGAGGAGGTTATCAGGAGGAACGAGAAGACGACAATAATCAATCGCATACCTCAACTGGGACGTCCTGCGCCAAAACCTCCTCGATTTCCTTGTTTTGCGTCTCCTCAAGAGTTCCCCACGCATCTTCCTCGATTCTCCGTCGTTTCCTATTCGTTTCCTCAAACTCCGCACGTTCTTCCTCGGCTGCCTGCAGCGCTGCGTCCACGGCCGCTCTCCACTTCTCAATCCCCTCAATCCGTGCTCGAGCGAGGCACACCTGTGCATATCCCCGTTCGTCCTTCTTGATATGTCTGCCTTTTGGTCGTTCAGTTTCTGTGCTATTGACATCGGGGGGCTCTGGTGTTGCATGGGTTGCGTCTCCACCGGACATGATATGGTGAAGATGGCTAAGCGCGAGTGAGTGTGCCGTAGTGAGGTCGTGAGGTCGTAAAGAAGTGAATCAAGGAATGGCGGGTGTTTTCCAATACAAGGATGATGAGAGAAACGAACATGTGGGGAAAGGCAGGCAAGGCACTTCTGGTTGCCGAGGTCAACGTAACGCGCCTCGAGGCGTATCGATAAACTTGGCAGTGACGTAGGGTGTACTCACCTTCTATGTAATATTAAAGCGAGCGCTTCAAATGCCATTGTCATGTTTACCAAGGAAAGTTGCTATTGGTATCAAGATACCACGTCGTGCATGGGTTTTTAACGCAAGAGGTAAACAACGCAGATTAAACTGACGACCTGAAGTTACGAAGGTAAACTATTATGATACAATAACTGGTATGTGTGCATACTGCTGAATGGTATTTGTTCCGTCAAGTATCACTGAGTCTGGCTGGGTGATTTTGGATGCCCAGTATCGTCCCCTCCAAGGCTCCGCCCTCTCTGGAAGCTCTGGTGAGAGGGCGTACAGAACGAAGGTAAAGTCGGATAGATCGCTTAGGTGTATGAGACGCATCGTGTTGTTACCTTGCGTGATAGACGGAGTTACATTTAGTACCCCCTTTTCCTGTAATAAACGCTGGGTCATTTATTTCTGGAGGCGGCCATAATAGCTCCATACCAATTCGTAGGGAAGCCAGGACCGCCCATTAGTACTTTCAATATTCAATTGTACCACGAGGGTGCCTTTGGTAGGCCATTCCTCTCCCACACTCCTGATTTTGTCGAGGATAGTATCCAGGCTATCTCCTTCCTGAAGCTCATGATGAGAATCCTTGCGGAAACAAGAAAGTTGCACGGTAAATGGAGTATCGGGGGAGCTGGGATTCTCATAAGGAAGGCGCCTAAGTTAAAACCGCAGGTCGTGCGTACCTGCTCGATGAAGCTGCGGAAATAATAGGATCTTCCACCGCAAAATCAACATTGAGTATGCCTGGCCGAGTTAAACCCTGGCGCCCGAACCAAGTTCCGGGTCTAGAGAGGGTCGGAATTTTCAGTAACGACGACGAAGGATGGGAGTCCAAAAAAGAGCATGTCGTTGCTATGTTCTGAGGATCTGCAGAAAATGGTCCCGAGTTTGCTGAGTGACATACTGAAGGTGTCGTCATTTCGATGTCTTCCACAGGAATCGACGGCGATGAAGCTATCTGATGCGGAACAGAGGCAGGAGTCGATGTTTGAACATTTGCTGGGTTTGAGTAGTGCGGGGATGGAGCCTCATCATGTTCCATGATCTGCTGGACTGGGAGTGTAAAATCCTTGACAGAGCTCTGTCTCGAATCCTGGACGGGTAGGAGAGCCCTGTTGTCAATTGGCGAATCTACCAATGTGACTTCGCTATCCTTCCTTGGCCCGGAATCTAGCCAAACACGTGTAGTCCGAGCGGATTCACCATGTCTATCCATGCTGCATTTTAAGTCCTTCTTGTTGATTAGTGCATCAACTGTGACAACTTGGGGGTTGTGGGCCAGTGGCTGCGGGGCAAGGGCGTCCATTTGAAGTTTCATATCTCTAGCTTGTTGCAGAAACTCGCGGCAACGATCATCGGTGAGCATGGCTGCGCATGCTGTAATGTCAAGAGTTGTGGAAGAGTCTTGAGATTTGGCAGACATAAGAAGAACAGGTGCCAGCTGTTGCCTGCACCTTTCAACAACAGATGCGGATCCACCATTGTGTGTAGTTGTTGATTCCGACAGAGGTTCGCGTAACATGTCAAAACCTGTGGTTAACAGGCTAATCACCCCAGCTTCGAATCCAGATGATAACAATGCACTATTGAACTTTTCCGCTGGGGAAGTCTGAGACAAAAAATTTAGGGCAATCGGTCGTGGTTTTGTTTGCTTCAATTGGTTGGCATAACGTAAGTATCACTGTGACTGAACTCTTTGCCAACAACATACCGACGGCGGATTTCGACTGGGGAGATCTGATGATGTGTTTGTGTGCTGTGGAGACCTAGAATTTCTCGCGTTCCAGCCCTTCACAGAATCTGACGAGCCATCATTGTTCAATGCCGCTTCTTCATTCAAGTCCATTCGATTGAGCAAACTTCTTTCTTCCGGTGGTAATTCCATGCGCTCCAGCAACGAGGATGTTTGTGGGCTGGTGTGTGATCCAGATGGTTGAGCGCAATGGTCGCCCTTTAACACCTTCCTTTTGCGAGATTCGCTCATCTCGGCTACACTGTGATATTCCGCTGATAATATACGCTCGTGAAATTGATTTTTTTCTTTGGATTATGGACAGGCACGACTTGAAGCTGTTATAAGATAGATCATGACATTGCAAGCTGACTCGGAGGACATATAAGTTGCGACTTAAAGTTAGTAGTAAGTACTGCCGCATAGGCGATATGACGGCAATTGCCGGCGTAATAGCTACAGCCAGAACACAGTTGTAAACCTATGATCACTAATAATGCGGCTGGCTGCGTTCTTCTATACACAGACGCGCCTAAGTTACACGCCGGACTACCGTGTTCGCGCCAGTCAATAGGGGACGCTGTGTGCTTCGAAAGAAGTTACTCTCATGATCGTCGTCAGTCGTTTTAAGTGATATACCAAGGGTCGGCACTGGTTCAATCACGGTACTGCCACTGCTCCCCTTGACGTACCCTCGAGGCTGCTGGACGTGGGTGGTATTTAAATCAGTCGAGACACCCCAGACTCTCAAACTGCGCTTTCATAGAGACTTACATCGATTCAGGTCAGTAATTGAAATTAGTGCCACCGACCGACCGAGAAATCTTCATTTACAACCCTCGAAATTCTAGTCATGGGCGGGGGACACTCACATCACAGCGAGCCAGACTGGGGAGCAATTCATGCACAACAAGAGGCTGAAGCTCGCGCTCGCGCTGAAGCTGAAGCTGCTCGTCGAGAGGCAGAGCGTGCCGCTCAGGCAGCTCGCGCAGAGGCTGAACGGCTCAGGCATGAGGCGGAACAAGCGCGACAACGCTTTGAGGCGGAACAAGCAGAGGCAGCTAGGAGAGCGCAAGCTGCCCGCGAACAGGCTGAACGACAGCGCCGCGAAAGAGAGCAAGCCGAGCAGGCAGCACGTGCCGCCCGCGAGGCCGCAGAAGCATGGGCTCGTGAAGAAAGACAACGTGCCGAACGGCTGGCACGAGAGGTTGAAGAAGAGAGGTGCAGACAGCGAGCTGCCGAAGAAGCTGCTAGGCAAGCTGCCATCGCTGCCCAGCAAGAACAGGAACGCCAACAGAGAGCAAGGGAAGAGGAAAATAGGAGACTTCAAGCCGAGAGGGAAGCAGCTGAGCGCGCTGCACACAAAGCTGCTGAAGAAGCCAAGCAAGCTCAAGCTGCGAGAGAGGAAGCCGAGAGACAATTGCGAGATGGCACCCGACCCGTTGTCGTGCCTAGCCCTGAAGAATATTCTGCTTTTAGAGCCAAGATACAGCATACCGGGGGTTTCTTCCATGTCGCTGTCAGCGGGGTTGCTGGTAGTGGCAAGTCGTCGCTGGTCAATGCATTCCGGGGCAAGCACAATATGGATTTTGATGCTGCCGCGGTCGGCGTGAACGAGACCACCCTCGCGGTGGCCAGATACCCTGATCCAAACCCATCCAGCCGCTTCGTCTGGTACGACGTTCCCGGGGCGGGCACCTTAAAGGTCCCCGATTGGAAGTACTTTAATGATCAAGGGCTCTTTGTTTTCGACTGCATCATCGTCGTGGTCAACAATCGCTTTACTGCTACTGATGTCGCTCTCCTTTCCAATGCTAGGCGCTTCGGCATTCCTGCTTTGATCGTCCGCTCTAAGGCAGATCAGCACATCAGGAACCTCATGAAAGACATAGGCTATAACAGTGACGATGAAGGTGGAAACAAGGCCAGTTACTTTGTGCAGGCGCGCGACCAATACGTAGCAGAAACTGCCCATAGTATCAGGACCAACCTTCAAGAGGCAAACCTGCCTGATCGACCTGTTTATCTTGTATCGAACGTTGCTCTCCAAGCAGCTGTCACTGGCAAGACTCCGAAGAAGTTGTTGGATGAGGTCAAACTGCTCACAGATTTGGCGGGCACGGCTCAGAGATACACGTAGGGTGTTATCATACGCATACGTTTTGGACCTGCAGATGTTTTCTACTTTTGGTCGTATGGATCTGTAAATATACATGCTCTCGGTCTTTGTGCAGTGTGCACGGCTCAGTGACTTCAGTCGTAAAAAACGTAGAAATGTGTTGCGATTTGATTGCGATCGGCTGCTGTGGTGGTAAAGTTGTGGTTTGATTGTGGTATTCGGCTTGAACTCGTTTGCTCGGTATCTGCTAATTATGTCTCTTGATCTTAGTTACTACGTCCTCAGGCTCAAGGTTTGGCTGGCGCACACTCATCGGAAACTTTCGATACACAAACTCGAACCTCATCAACACCAATGTCGATGCGGAGGCGCCTGCTCCACGAGTATGCCTCAAGTCTGCGCAGACTCCTCACACAATGCCACCGTTTAATTTGCCAATGTACTGTCTTCCCGACCGCAAGCCAGCTACCACCACACTGCGTTCTGCATCCTAGTTATGGCACCTCCTATAATTTCGATCCTCAGCCACTTCATGTCCCAACTGTTACGATTACTCAAACTGGTCTAGGGCCATCCAGGAGGATGGGCATGATGGACTGACGGAGCAGGCCTTGTGAACCAGCATCTTAAAATTGAACCATGAGGCGGCCTGCAGGCTCCTGGGACCTGCGGTTGACCGGAAATTTGAAACGTCCATATTAGCATTCCGACGTTGTTATTGGCCACTGCACGGCCTGCAAGAGTATTGTTCTACCCTTTCGTCTGCTAGTAGACGTTCTGGAGTCTGGACTCGCCTCCTCGAATTGTTGATGATCATGCCTGAAATTCACATTCGCATGTTCAAGTTCATATCGTGGTTGAGGCGCATTATCAGGACAGCTGCATCTCGCCCACACACGAGTGTCCTTTTTGACTTTCTGCGGCTGATTCGACGCTGGTGGCAGGTCGTCATTGGTAGAAAAGAGAGACTTTGCCAAGAGCAGGGGAGCTTTCAGCCAACTGAACAAGACAAGCTGACAACTTCTGCGACCCTCGCGGTTCCGCTGCTACAAACACCTCTACATCACGAAGGGTGCCAGCCTGCAACGAACGTTCATGTCCAAACTACGGAGCTCGATGAAGGGCCGCATGCCGTGGCTTTCAATACCCAGTCTCCCCGGAACTCATGTTCACCACTGATGCTAAGCTCTGGATCCGAGCCCAGACTCATCCACACCATGCCACAACGGCCTCCGGTTCCGGAGCAGTCCCCTGGCATCACTTTAACCCCCATCACACCCAGCCAGATCAGGCGAAACGACAGGAGTACAAAGATGTACGTAAATTAATATGTGTTTAACAAGTGCGTTGTCATAATGATCCATTCTCAGTCAAGATGAGTATGTAGTGTTTGAGGTCGCAAAGGGTCCTTTGGACTGTTCAGAGTAAGCAGTTTGCTTAGAGAGCCAGCGGCGAGATTAAAATGGGCACATAGGGATCTTGCTCCAGTAGCGGGATGGGAGCCGCTCACCCACCCGTCGGGGGCTTTGTTTTTCTATCAGCCATATAAAGTACGTCTTCACCCTTCTCCTGCATAGCATTATTCACTCACGTCGCCCAGAGAGTTTTCACTGATGTTGATGTTCGAGACCCTGAAACTGCAACCAAAATGTGCAAGGCTGCTGAGAAGGCGTACGAAGGAGCGTGGAATGCAGATATCGCCATGCTTCCTTCGGTCGAGTTAGCGTTGGAGCTCATGTCGGGGGATAGTAACACCATCGGCTACTACTTTGTTGATCACGACAGACGAGTCATTTTCTGGTTCGAAGCCCACAAATCCATTCACCTCATGCTTGATGTTCGAGGAGTAGAACGCAAAAGCCACGTCAGTAAGTTCTTTCCGTATGTTATTTTCCGTTGAAGCTTCTTTCATTGCGTTTCCTTCAGGGTATGCACTAGAAAGCGAATACTGGTCCGTACACCTCCGAAGTGCGCATGTTCCCACTTTTCCGAGTGCATGTGCTGACAGTTTGTTGTAGTCATTCTGGACCTTTCCTGATTTTCACGGCATGGCATCAACAGGGGGCATGTCAATCTATTTCCAAACAAACGCTGTCTTCCGGAAGATGTCGTTGTCAGACTCAGAGAACTCCTTATACACGCACAGACAGGTGAGTACGTACTAGTATGCATTTCAAACAGCATCAGAATAACTTGCGATAGAATATATTGATCTTGGCACATCTCTATCACCTTTTGCTTCGGACCAGGTCGAAAGCATGCTCGGCCTTATGGATCCGCTTATGAGTGAATCATCTATGATTTTTGTGGTAGCGTTGTTGACCTTTTTTAGGCAGCCTCAATAAGGAGCATGCACATTCCGTTCGTATCGTCGGTGGGTCTGCAAACGAATGGCCGGTTCATTGCTTCTGACTTGTTCTCTGATTTAAGCTCGATGCATGGAACGATTTTGTGAGATTGCGCCAGTAGTAAGCGCACCCTGTTTCCTGATTAAGTTCCTAGGCATCGTCAACTTTCTAAATTTTTATGGACAACCAAATGCCCGACGTAACACAAACAAACTACTATACGAATATTCCGATAAGCGATCAAACACCATCCTTTCTCGAATCATGAATCTTGTTATGTTTGGATCCCCTAATGCTCATAGAAAGGTCCTTCACTGGATATTGGTCGATAAAAAGATCATCCAGTTGGGGCGGTATAGGAATTTTACCGATAGGCTCAACAACGAGTGGAATGGATACGCAATCTTTGTGAGTTATACATTGCTTTATATTGTTGATGTGACCGATGTCTACGCTAGTCTACTGTGTTGCTTGCTGTTGACATCAGCTTTCTCGCGGTCCCATTTGTCCAGACTCAAACGTCTGCAATTCTTGTGTCATACCTGTCCACTTTGTGTGCCATGGGCTCATTTGTGGTCACACTAGTCTTTGCTAGACAACTCAATGATGGTCGGCGATACCCCGCTGAACGCGTGGTAAGTCTGCCTCCGGTTGCTTTACTTTTATTACTTACATCTACCAGGCATCATTCATGTTTGGAATGAAAAGTTCTATCGAGCGACTTGCCCTGATGCTCAGTCTACCTTTTGCATTCTTGATTTGGGGGTGCGTTGCTGGTCAAATGCCATGGGGTAGTAGCTCATTCTTTGACAGTGTGATACTCTTTGCTGCATCATTGTCTATTGTGATATTCCGCACTTCTGACATTGTCACTGTCTCGATTGCATGCCCCATTTGGGCCGCCATAGTCATCCTTGCGACGTGGCCCGCACTAGCTGGTCATATTGGCACCCTAAATCACTGGATGATGCAGCGTACCATCCGTCTGACGCGCTGGACTCTGCCAATCTGAGGTAGTATTTCAGGTGTGGAATGTCGGGAGTCATTGCTAGCTCTCCACGTATCTAACTTGATGTGATCGTGTTACGGAACTTTAGACAGAGTATGAGCCAAAATGATCATAGAGAGGCTACTGGCCGTGTTGATAGTATCTAATTCGAACAGCTATTTTTCGCGCTCGGTAGTCTCTGAACTAATGCGAGGGGACCTTGATAAGGCTTGAAGGTTAGATTAATGCGAACAACATTAGTTGTATCGACGCCTCTCGCGGTACTTTCTTTTATAACGGCACATCGCCTTGGTACAGACTACTCCTCGAGGGAACCTCGAGGCTGCTAAAACAAGGTGGTGTGTATTTCAGTCACCCTAGACCTGCCCAGACTCGGGGCAGTGGGCACTCTCACAGAGGACTTACATCCTCAATTGATTTAAGTGAGTAAGGTAGTGTGCTGAAGTCATCTCCGTTGACATCCTGTTAGCACCGACGACTCGGAGCAACCAACGTTATATACTCATGGGCGCAGGGCACTCAAATCACAGCGGGCGGCCAGACTGGGCAGCAAGTGCACAACAGCAAGCTGAAGCTGAGGCGATCGCCAGAGCTGAAGCTGCCTATCAAAGGGCTGCACTCGAGGATGCCTGCAGGGCAGCACGCCAGGCGGAATACCGGGAAATGGCTGCCACAGTTGCTCAGCAGGCAGCCATGCGCGAGGCAGAAGAAGCACGACAACAATTTGAAGCTGAACAAGTAGAGGCAGCTAGGAGAGCGCAAGCTGCTCACGAAGAAGCCGGACGACAAATGAGAGAGAGAGAGCAAGCCGAGCAGGCAGAATGTGCTGCTCGCGAGGCGGGCGAGGCACGTGATGGCGAAGATGCTGGATGAGGTCGAACTGCTCACAAATTTAGTGGGCACAGCTCAGAAATACTTGTTATGATAAGTTTTCGGCCTGCAGATGGTGTCTACCCATTCATTGTATGGATCCGTGAATACCTATGCTTTCTTTGTGCAGTTCACTCATGGAAGGTAGGAACGATATCATGATCGCACATCAATATTGGGGTGCTGACATCAAATGCATAAATATTCGTAGTATACAGTAAGGGACATACCGTCGGGCCCTCTTCAGCGACACGATTTCTTCAACTACATAGTGCCCGACTTGGTTGCCTGTCACTTACATCTCTTGATCTTATTCATCTATCTCGATATCGTTTTCATCCGAATCACTTGAATAAAACTCTGATTCGTCCTCCTCTGTCTGTGGGTACAGGCCAATTGATTCCATGGCTGTCGGTGACCTAAAATTAAGGAGTCCAAGGGTGTCAACTTTCCCCCTGGAATCGCAGAACTGCTGTAAAGACCCCATGACATGGATCGGAAACTGGTCCGTGGAGGCGGCCTCAAAGAACCACTGAATTGCGGCTTTGTGGTGTAAGTCTGGCATCCATACATTGTCCTCAATACGATGCCATGCGGTTCCAGCTATAGGTCATTTAGTTGCTTCCAATCGTCAACATACTCGAGCATTAGGTGTACGCACTTGGAAAGGCACAGATACTGAGGGTCGGGCATTTGTCGCCCCATATTTGAACCATCTTGAAGTCGCATCTATAGTCACACACAGAAGTAAAGCCCGATAATTCTCGACTGCGTGCAACTTCGATGCGTAATTGACTGAGGGAGCTGAAAAAAGGAAGGGCTGTTTCGCATGCTTCGAAAAACTGCACTCATAAATATCGTGAGCTTTTGGAGCACAGCGACAACTTACAGCCAAATTGGAATGGTGGTGTCGACCAGGTATCATCCTAGTGAATGTGAAGCTTTTGATATTTGGCAGTAAAGTTGCAACATGCATTAAAACTTCAGCATTCCAGTGAGGACGACACAAATGAAGCTCGGAGAGCGTTGTGTAATATCGAGAAAGGTGCCTAATAAAATTCGGGATATCTTCGTTGTCGTCCTCAATCTCTGGAGATAAAACAGATTGTAGGGGTGCATCTGGAGAAATCATAAACAGCAAAGATTCAGGAAGGCAAACAGAATTCAGCGAGGAAAGGGATATTCCGCTGAATTCTGACAATGGGATGGATCTTAGATCACTTGGAGAGATATGCAGCTCCTGAAGCTGTGGGTGTCTCCTGACGAACGAGGCAAGAGTATGAGGTTCCATTGTGGTGGCAAAGGATTGAAGGTTTGGGAATACGCAGGCGTCTAATGACAGAGATGCTCCACAGTAAGGAAACATTAACCGAATATTTTCCACATTTGTTGCACAAGACAAGGCACGGGACAAAAGCTTGTAAAATGCGGATAGATAGAGATAAAAGGGTCTGTTGAACGAGCGTGGTTACACGTATGCAGATAACGAGGGGCAAGCACGTACCCTCCTGTGAGACTTAGGCGAGAGAATGCTAAACCTGGCCACAGGAGAACTTTGCGGACGGAGATAGCAGCGAGTTTGTTTGAAACGAGGACTTTGCAGATCTTTATTGTTTCACCGTTGCCCGCCAGGGCCAGAGAGCGGTAGAGCCATCGCGTCGCACGGGGTTGGAAGCGATTTGAAACGGTGCATAGAGAGAATAGTGTCCCTTTTGGTAAGAGCTGCGCTATTTCATCCAAAAGCTCGTCTGGAAGGTCAGTGATGGTGGGCATTATCCTGTCTCCAACTCGAAAGGGATAACGACACTAAATATTGATGTTAATGTGCGCGTGTTGTTTGTTCCTGTTGATTTCTAAAGCCCTTGATAAATAGCACCATCCCAACTTGGCCGAAATTTGGTTGGATGGACTTCATTTCAAGTTTCATTATCAGCGTCAACGACCTATGCTGCTATGACAGTCGGTGGACGGACCTGCCTTTTTCATTGGCAATCGTAACGGTGGTGTCGACTCCCTTCAATAACTGTAACATAAACGTTCCGTTCAAAAATCAAAAGTCACGTGGTAACGCGTTGTTGACAAGTATGTACTGTTTGTTATTATGGGTCCAACATTATTTGGGCCACGTTCAGATTCTGAGTTGTTCAAGCATTTAAACTTTTCTTTGCACTTCAATACGGGCGCTTTTTCCAGTCGCGACTTTTTGTTACGAAGGCCTTACGTCGTTCACGCTTTCACGCATCCAACGCTCTCTCATAAAGTCAGGTCCAAGACCCACTCAAGAATTTATCAACGCTCAACGATCTCACTCAACGTTCGCCATGATTCCTTTTATTCCGACGCTTATTTTGGCTTTTGTCTCGTTTCTATCATCAGCTTTCGTGATTTTTCGCATAGTAATTCCAATTCTTCCGCCTCATCCTTTAAGCAGACGAGTCGCTCCCGTGTGTATTCAATCTTCCCATGAGCTTCAAATAGCTAATCTTTTTTTAGTCAGAGTTTGGACTGCCTGACTATAATTTTCGTTCTCTCTCTTCAGCGGACAAGAGTCACCTGTGGTTGGCTTCCCTTGATGTTCTGGCTCTATGCGTCTTCATTTGGCAGGCATTTAGTGAATATTATGGTGGTCCTGCAGCATATGGTGAGGCCCGTGATGCTGCATCTTCGGCAAGGTTGTGGTTTGCCTTGACAATCAGGCAAACTTGTCTTTTTGTTGTGTCCGCGCTCACGTTGATCCACATTCGTATGGGGCGGTCAGTGTCCTTTGGATCCAAACACTGGATGCTGTGGGCACCCACCCTGTTTCTGGGGCTCATATCTACTGTACTCTCTGGGGTTATCGCGGGAGGAGGTGTCCCAAGCTTCTTCATCGGATTCCTGGTGTATTCCACTACCGTTGCCATTTTGAGCAGTACATCATTTGGCAGTCTCGTGTACACGCTTGTGGTGATCCGGCGCAATCTGGCTGCACTTAATGATCCCGCAGACAGCTGGCCACCTGCCAAAGAAGTTGAGGACAAACCCCGCCCCTCATTTGCCACTGAGGATGTTGACGTCCTCAGGGAAGGTAGTTCCTGGCTCACCTCTGATGCCGGCAGCACACATCATGACTCAGTGTCCAACTGGTCTTTCTCGACTCATCAAACGCACCCCCGTTCTGGTTCCCTGCGCGCCGACTGTGCCACGACGTCCAAAACCTCCCTTGCGCCTAAATCATCTTACTGGTTCGATCCGCCTACGCCTATGTCCGGTGACGCGTTAATTCCGCCAGTCCCACCATTACCTTCATCTTATCCTTCATCACCCACAGATGCTTTAAGCTCTGATCCTGATCCTTTCCGTCGTGATGCTCCGGGTCGGCCGCGTCTCGGCTCGCAGAGCTCATGGCTGACTTCCCCGTCTGGGTCTCAAATCTCGCACTCTGCATGGTCCTATCCCACCAGCCATCAAGGTGGCATCAGCGCTGTTGATCTTAACGCCGAGCTTCTTCCCCAGTGCACTCGACCCCTGACTCCTGCTCTGTCGAGTGCTCGAGTTCTTGGAGGATACGGATATCAGGGTGATTCAGAAAGGGGTATTGCTTCTCTAGCGCATAACGGCAACGATGTTGACATCTCGATTTATCGGTACGCCTGCTGGATGATGACAATTTGGGTACCTTTGGTAAGGCCTTGTCCGACGTTATGATTGGCTCTAATAGCTAGTCACTAGGTGCTCTCCCTGCCATACATCCTATCTTTCATTGGAAACGGCTTCGTGTCTTCTGCCACGCCTCTTCTTCTGGCCCTCTCGGTCACACTGTCTTCGCCTCTACTTGCCATGAACATCATTATGCGCTCGCCCATCCCCATCCCGACTGGTCTTTTCGAGGTCCATGGGGAACCTCCCTCGGTCTGCATGCGGGCACCATCTCCAGCTGTCACTCTCACCGACTGCAACCGCGAGTACAAGCGGTCCGGGTCAGTCACAGTTGTCGAAGGTAGACGCTCTGGAGATGTATGGCTCTCACAAGGGGACGCTGTGGAAGGGAAAGGCAAGCTTAGCAGGGCGCTTGGTCTCATGACCCCTGTTCCGCGCCTAGCTGTATTGCCCCCTGATGATGAAAAGGAGGATGGAGAGATGACGCCCCCTCTGCCAATGCAGATAGAGGCTGAATCATTCAATAATTCCGCGTTCCACAATACCCCCCAGTCTGTGGAATTCGGGAGAATCAGGAAGCAGTCGGTTCAGTCGAGGATTTCAGGCGATGAATTCGCCTCGCGGATAATGATTGCTCAGAGGCATTATTCTGCGCTCGCAACTACGGTGGTTGTCACTGCATCACCAGAGAAGCAAGATAGTGGTTTGCTCACTGTAACTGCTGGCTCTGGCGTTGGCATGGAGGAGAGGAAGCCGGTCCTTCCTAATTCTTCGCACCTCCGCTCCCGCTCTGTTTCCTCGGTCATCGGTCAGGCTATCAGCACAGACTATAGTCCCAGCCCCAGCCGACCTCCGTCTCAACCTCTTCCTCCCACCCCTCCTAATGTTCGTCTTGCCAAGCAACAATCAACGCGCACTCTCATCCACCGAAAGTCATATTCGTCTGGTTATAGCTTTGGCGCAGTCGTCAACGATGATATTAACGAGATCGACGTGCTCACCGCTGGTGTTCTGCCGCTTCTTGTACCTGGTTTGAAAGTTGGAAGTGATATGAAGATCAAGGATTTCGAGTTTGAGTTCGACCCCCAGATCAGTAGCACTGTGACAAAGAAGAAGCGCCTGCCGGCTTCCCGCACCCAGAAGGATAATGGTGACTTCGGTGTGCTTGTCAAAAGAGAGTGGGAAAGTGCCGGCCTGCATTCAACACCCGCCAACAGCGAGGACAGGCCTAAGAAGGCGCCTGCGCACAAGAGACATCACTTCAGTCTTCCTAGGTATGCTAGCCCCTGACTCCCTCATTAACATGTTCTGACGTTGGTTGCGCAGTCTCGGTCTTCGCAAGGGCACAGCCAACAATTTGAAATCCGAGATTAGTCGCGCGCTTGCCACGAAGATTGGTGGATATGCCACTGTAAACGATGGAAGGCGCAACACGGTCTGGGGGGACGAATCGGTCCCCAACCTTCTTGCACATCCCCCTGTGAATGAGGATAAGCAGCCTGTTCAGCATGGGGCCTCCCTCGATTGCACGACGCCTACTCGTACTCCTGGTCTTCATGTTGAAGTCCTTCGCGGCATGGAAAGTGCACGTACCTCCGTCGCTATCCTTGATACCGCACAGACACTTCCTCCGCTGTCCGCTGCATCCACGGTGACCCTCTTTGACCCTACGACCGAATTTGATCCTACTGCCCAAAGCACGCCACTACACGAAAAAGAATATCATTTTGCACGGAAATATCAAGCTACCGCTATGCCTCGCTCTCAACCGACTTCAAAACGCTCAAGTATTGTCTATATTAAATCATCCGAAGAACGCTCCCATGCACCAACAGAGCCAGAGGATCGGCCGCCCACCAACCGGAATAACACTAATGACATGTCATCTCGCACACTCGCACCGTCACCGTGGTCCTCCCGGGGGGTGAAACCACTTATACTCAAGTCTAGCAAGCAGCACAAGGACGCCGCAGAGCCCGCAGTGAAGTCGGGCTCGAATTCTCTTCGTACTCTTTCCCTTCTTAAACATCGTGATTCGAACCATGATAATACTGGCGATGTCGCTGGTAACGGGTTCGCGGGTACACGACCGCTCGTTCTTGGAAAGAAAAAGTCAAAGGCGGTGAAAGAGCACGATGAGAATGTTGCTCCCAGTGCTAGTTCTGTGAACAAGCATCTGAAGCCGCTAAAGCTTAGTCGGACAGAGTCGAGCAAGGTCCGCGGATTGCTTCGCAAAGATGAAACGCTCCCTAGCGTATTGGTTCGCCCACCATCTGACCGGGTGGAGCTGATTTATTAGGTTCGGTAAACACTGACTCGGACTTCCGCTTTTCCCTCAATTCCATTTCTGAAATTTTTCTGCTTTCTTGACCGTTTGCTTTTGGTTTTCTTCGCTACCGTACTTTTCGTGTTATAATTTTCATTCCATTTCATGTTGCTTTCACGTTTACACATAACAGTTCGATTTTCATGAAGTTAATGCTCAGAATACTTATCACACGTATCGTCGACACTGTATGTATAGCCACTACTATGCCTTACCCTTTCAATCTTATATGGTCTTTCTGGTGTCAATCAAATTTGCGCAGTAGTGTAACAAATGAATTACTGATCAATACTCCAGCGACGATAGAGACGCGTGAATTCACAGCGGTTCGTTTGACAACATTGCACCGCGCTTGTGCGATGCCAATGTCTCAATGTCCACTCTTTAGCACTACATCTACTAGCACTATACAGCAGTGGTAGTCTTAGGCCTAGAAGTTTATCTCAACGAATCGTCAATTTGTCGCGAATTCGGGAACTCGCAGTGAGATAAACTCTGTCATAGGCATCCATCAATACGAGAAATTGATATCTAGGAATGCTGAAAAGTTGTCTTTGGCCTCAACCGACATTGACTAGAACGACTTGCCAAAAAGGTATTCCAGGAAATCGACGGGAACCCATTCCGCTATAGATAGTGTAGATCCGCCTTCGGATGGATAAGCATGTGAATGACACTAAATGCAACCATCCCGGGACCCGGTTTGTAGGATGGCAGCCTGATAACTGCACATGATCTCGAAGTTGGCAACACAGTGTCACATAATAGACTTTCTGTTGTACTGTCTCTTTATTTAGGGACTGAATACTCGTGTTTTGCACCCGAAAGCGCGCAAACGTGGCATCAGCCACAGCGCTAGCACGGTTTGGTGCAAGTGGAGTAATTCGCGTGGGTGGAAGGAAGAAGAACAGCTGGCAATAAATCACCCACGGTGAGCCACCTGCTGCGTCAGGAGATCGTGACGTGATGTAGTGGTCGACGTCCATCCTTCAGGCTCAGCTCGAATGGGCGCAATGGATAGATTATCGTCAGGCTGTTCCATGATCTAGTAGACCTCCATATCCCTCAGTTATAGAAGGGTTGCGCCAGCCAAGCTATCTCCGCCCCTCCGAGTCAGACAGATATACAGTGGCCATGACAGTGATGGCTCCCTCGCTGTCGAAAAAACTAGCAATGCTAAATTAAGCGCCGGGACCAAATTTGCAATTGCCAGTGGCGCATGAAGTAAGAGATTTTGTGCATGTTCATAGTGATGACCAAATTGAAGCGCTTCAAAGTCGGAGGACCCCGATCAGTTCCATGCAGGGCGTGGAAAGTCGTGGTACTGAATGATGCGACTCAAACAGTGAAACGATAGCCGTGATGTACGAGGCGCTTGAAATTTGCTGAAGATACGAAAGTTAAAGTTACGAACGAAGGGGGCCAGACCCTCTTTGAATGGTATTAAGTTTAATCAGCCAACAGCTAACAGCGACATAGTACCTGTGTGGATTAATCTTAGAATAGGGACAAATGAACGAAATCAGCGGATAACTACCAAATGGGCGTAGAAGCAGAAATCTTCACAGTTCTTGAAGGCGTTCCACGGGAGGAACATGAACTGGATAGCATGGCGCCTAAAGCTGACAACGCCAAGAACCCTTACGCTTCTGGACTATTTAAAAGGGCAACACCCCAAGTCGTAACATACATGTCATGCCTTCACAACCTCCCTTCGAAATTCATCCTGGTAATTTTTCCCTCAACGTATCCGGCGTTGCAGGGTTCTTCGGGGGCGACGAAGCCATTTCTGCTATACAGACTATTCATCACTACAAGGCCAGAAGGTTCCTGGGATGGTACAACTCCCCCGGCAGCTGGAACGTCGGCAAGAAATTTGGAAAGCTCGCAAAATCCCGTTTCTGGGATGGGCTCTTCCCTGGGCCTGATGAAGAACCCGCCAAATTTTTCGAGCTTGATGGCAAGCAGGGTCCAAAATATGTCGCCTCTAGATCTGGATCCATTCTGGAGCACACTGGCCACCTTGCATACTTGATAATGCAGAAGAGTAAGGAGGAGCTAGGGAAGCAGGTGAAAGGAAGAATCACAAAACGGAATAAAGTGACTATTATCAAGACGCAGCTCGTTTTCGAACCGGCTCAAGAGGAGACGCCGAAAGAGACGCCGAGAGATGAGGTGGGTTCGCCTAAAGAGACACATAAAGAGGAAGAGGAACTGTATGAGGATACACGCGAAGAGGAGGAGAAGCCGCCTAAAGAGGAGCCAGTTCGCGAGATCCCACCTCGCAGAGGACATCATACGCTCGTTGCAATTCTACCAATAGCCGTTAGCTTCACCGCATGTGCGCTTTGTGGATGGACAAACGACTGGTTCTGCTTTTCGATGATTCTTCTGGGAATCGTCTCAAGTGGCGTATCCTCCCTGGTCATAGGATCGGCACGCTTAAAGCTGCAAGGGGTGAATTCAGCACCTACGGCTCCACCCGGAGACGGAATGCTGATGGACGGTGATGACATCGTCCTTCTTCTCGGGAAAGAGGAAGACGTCGCCACGATCACAAGGGGCAAGTTCATTCTCGAATATGACCCATGGGTTAGATGGAGGAGCAAGAAGGAAAAGAGGAAGCGTTCCGTTCCTGGAGACGGAATGAGGTCGTTCAAGTCGGACTGCCATAGCGACGCAGAAAAAGGTCAAGATGACTCTGGTCCAAAGCAGGTTGCCGCATCCCAAAAGCAGGTTGCCGCGTCTCAAAAGCAGGTTGCTGCGCCTACAAAGCAGAGTGCTACGTCTCCAAAGCCGAGTGAAGAACCAGACGAAGAGCTGAGTGAAAAGCGGAGTGAAGAACCAGACAAAGAGCCGAGTGGAAAACCGAGTGAAGAACCAGGTGAAGAGCCAAGTGAAAAGCGGAGTGAAGAACCAGACAAAGAGCCGAGTGAAAAACTGAGTGAAAAACTGGGCGAAGAGCCCATCAGGGACGAGTACGCTGCCATTGGATTGTGTTCACTCCTGCTCGTCATACAACTTCTCGGCCAGCTGCTCTTGATACCGCAAGGGACATTATTTGGCCAAATCATGTTCCTGTCCTCCTTCGCAGCTTCATGGACGTACAACTTGTACCTGTCCTCAATCGATAACGAGTATATCCAGGAACGATTGATCCTAAAAGAACTTCATCTGGAACAGAAGCATATGCAGACGTACGTCTTTGGCACGAGAACAACCGCCGCAGTATTCGCATGCCTGATGCTCCAGCCTTTTGACAAGGTTACACACAAATACGTTGCCGCAGCCAAATGGAAGGACCTCGGTTTCGAGCCGGAAAGTATCATTCGCAACTTCATTCCGAATGATACGCAGGTGTGGGTCACATGGAGAAAAAAGGTTTTGGAGGTGATGAGAACGCGCGATGGCAGTCAAGACACTTGCCACGGTTTACTCCAGATGAGCAGCGAGGACAAAATGAAGTTCGAACCAGCTGACAAACAGCTTCTTAGATGGCTCTTAAAAGACGCTCGAATTGCATATAATCTGGCAATGATAGAGCAGGGGTGGTTGAAGGAGGATTAAAACAATGGAAAGAATCGAACAGTCCAAAAACATGTATTACACAAGATGGGCAGAAGGGACCGCACCTTTGCGTCAGCCATGGATAATTTTTGACCATTTGCATAAAAGAGGCACCTCTGTGTCCGAGAACTCCATGACCCAAAGATAGTTACTTTTGACACCTCGAAATCCTCAAGTAGAACTTGTGGTCGCCACAGCGGCTGCCTACAGATTGAGCGTCAAGCATTCACTATGTAGTTGGTAGACTGCGCAATCAGTAAATTGATTTGCAATAGTAAATCTCAATTCAAATGCAAACAAATGAGTCCTCGCAGCGTAGCGCGCCTGCCAGTTACAGTACTTCTATCCAGATCGCTTCCCTGGACCCTGGGCGTCTGAAATTCTGCATCGTCCTCTCATCTGACTCGCTTAGTAGCTGCCGTGAATTAGGATGTGATGAAGGAGGATCAAAGTCTTTGGCACATGTCATGGCGAGAAGTGATAGCGATAGATTAGATTTTGCATGCTTGGTCAATATTCACTCGCAACAGTGATGGAAATGTGCGCGTGAAACATTTAAAACAATGTGAAGGACATGATTTTCATCACGTATCGAGTCACCATCATTGCTGGGCGCACCTGCTGCAACGTGGCGTTGCAAATAGATGCATGAGACCTCGATGAGGATGATAAAGATGAACTGTACACACTACTTTACCCAGTACAAGAGGAATGTCGACAACTCAGGCGGATATTCAGGAGCTACCTGAACGTGTTACCAAGACAAGTGGTACAGGCGGTGATGGTAGGGGTGGCAAAGGATAAGGTGCAGTGTGCAGGCTAGATATAATGGGGAATAATGTATGTTTAATATTTAGGTTGTGCTCAGCGAATGCTAAAAGTCACTGATTGAAACTTGGCGTGAGTCGCGGGTGAGAGTAAAAGAGGCGACTTTGAAGGAGCTGGCGGGACTTGAACTTCGGCTATAGCGCGGTCGCTGGATGCGCTGGCCTGGGCGAGAAGATGAATCGTGACCAGTGAGTGCCACTAGTGTGCCCTTTGCTGTATTGTTGATGTGAACATGTTCAACACGCGTCAAACTCATAGATCGTCGCACGGGTCGTCATCAAGATGTTCTTTGCAACTGTATCATCAGGGAAATTTCGGATTAATCGCTGAAAGCACTCGCCATCGTCACAATCGCCTGCGAGCACCTTAAGCTTTGGTCGACATGCTGTAAGCTTGGTGCTTACCTGAGTTCTCATAATCAACATAAATACTGTCCGCGATAGTCAAAGGTGAACTTTGATTATCACTGCCTTTTGGCGTAACTGTTAAGGGACGACAGTCTTAACTACTTACACATGCATGTGATCTGCAGAAGCTCTCAGGGTCATGTTTTGTAGTATCATAATTCACTTGCCACTGTCTAACACAGGTCCGGGAGCAGGAATCATCACAGCATGCTCTGACACTTGCATGTCCTCTTCAACCTTCAAGTTGGGGTGCCACCTTCGCTGATGACACTGTCTTCATCCTTTGGCACAGACTCAAATTCTTTCAACTTTCCTAGTTGGTGATCTCGATTCTCAGCGCTTAAAGCCATATTGATCATACCAGTGTCTATCATGTCAAGCAGACAAAGTCATGGAAATACAGCATGACGTGCCACAGCCCTCGACATTGCAGCCTTTCCTCCTTTCCCTCTTAGCCGAACCCCACACACAGCTCCCTTGTTTTCCTCCCGTCTTCTCCTCCACTCATTTTACCCACCACTCATCAGCCTCGTCATTTGGCTTCATTACACCGTCATGCCTGGTGGCTTAGAAGAACGATACATTAGACTTGAAGGTGGGTAGCTCTGTACCACTTGCGCACTCGTTTTGTGATTCTCATGCTCTGTCCGCAGTCATCAGCGGAAAGAATTTTCAAGTCCCTACTCAACGTATACCCGCAGGCATTTATATATCCATCAATATTAACTCAAATAAACGCTGGAAAACAGCTACCAATGTCCTATCATCCCACAGATACGTAGTGTGGGGCGATATTATGACCTTGTGAAGTTCATGTAGATTTTTGGACGTGATTTGTGAACTGATCTTCGATTTTTAGATCATTATATGCCTCACCTGCATTCTCAGTGGAGATCAGAGCGTCCTATGAGGCTGATCGAATGCTAGGCAGTGGAGAAGTTATTGGGGAACTTCGAACCTCATGGGATGAGCTACTTGATTATGGAGATGAACCATTCGGTGAGAAATTGCTTTTTCCATTCATCATGTACATCTACTGACATCCCATAGAACTGTCTTTCCCATCAATTTGTGGTCTCCATCCTTCCCTCACGCTCAAGGCCGGTGTTGTACATGCTTGTGACGACCAGGACGGTGCACTGTTTGATGTGAGTTGACACGTCAGACAGACTTTGTCTCGCTAGCTTTTGCTGACGCAACATCAACTGTAGTCCCCCGTATACCGTAAGATCACTCGAGACACAGATGCGGGCCACGCACGTTTTGCCGAATACAAAACAAGCAAGACGGCTTCTCACTTGGATGATGCTGTGAAGCATTTTCAGTTGGTCCTGGACCAGTGTCCGGTCGGCCATCCTGATCGCGCAGCAGCTCTCACCAATCTCGCGTGTGCCCGCCTTGAAGGCTATATTCAAAAGGATATTCAAGAGGTTGAAACTACTACAACCCTCTTCCGCGAAGCCCTTGCATTGCGTCCGCAGCCTCACCCCGATCACGCTTTGAGTCTCTATAATCTCATCAAAGCATTGAATTGGCACTACAGGAAGGAGCCAACCCCCGTCTACATTCACGAATCCGCGCAGCTGTGCTGTAAGCTACTGCACTTTTGTCCAGAGGGCACCTACCTTCGTAGCATCGGCTTAGACAGTGCGGTCGATTATGTGATTGGCAAATGCAACTACCTTCCAATAGATACATCTGATGAAGGCATCCAACTTCGACGAAACGTGCTCAAGCTCTGTCCCGTGGGTCAACAAAGTCGTCCAAAAGTACTTGACAATCTTTCATGGACTCTCAGATCACGCTTTACACAACGCGGCAACATTGATGATTTAGACGAGAGCATACAATTTCGTCGTGAAGCCGTGTCTCTGTGTCACGAGGGACATTCCGACCGCGATGTCTACCTGAATAACTTGGCCATCTCACTCGAGCTCCGCTTCAATCACCAAGGCAAACCTTATGATCTCGATGAGGCCATCTCTTTGCACGAAGAAGCACTACGGCTGCGACCTGTGGGGCACAAACTTCGACATATCTCATTAGGCAACCTAGGGGGCGTCCTCGTCATCTGTTTCGGCAGACGTGGTAACATTGATGACATCACCCGAGCTATCAACCTCTATCGCAATGTGTTGACACTGCACTCACCTGGGAATCCACGTCGTGGAACCGTACTTAACAACCTTGCCCTCGCGCTAAAAACCAAATATGACAAGTTGCGTATTGGCAAGGATCTTAATGAGGCCATTGATCTGTCTCGCGAATCCCTCCAGTTAACACCACTTGACGATCCAGAGCGCCATGTAAATCTTTTCAATTTGAGCTCGGCGCTCTGCTCTCGGTTTATGCACACTCAAAAAAATGAAGATATCGAGGAGGCCATCAATCTCTGCCAAGAATCCTTAGCGCCTTTGCCTTTGCTGCATCCCGACAGGTCTGTAATCTACACGCGGCTGCAGGAAACATACCTGTCTCGTTATCGGATTCTGCATGACCCTGCTGATTTGTTACTCGCTGTAGAGAACTTCAGACTCGCATCAAGACATCCTACTCAAGGATTTCCTTGGCGTATCAGCGAAGCTATTGACTGGGCTCGCCAAGCCGAAGTCTACCAACATGAATCTGCCCTCGAAGCATACCAAATGTGCTTTGAGCTTTTCGACAGTCATGTGATGACGCGATCGTCGATTATATCTCGGCACGAGGCTGCAAGCGCTTTTCGTGGTGCAAAATCACTTCCTGTAGATGCAGCCTCGTGTGCCATACGCAGTGGCAATCTACGACAGGCAGTTGAACTTGTGGAGCAGGGCCGCGGCCAGCAGTGGTCGCTGGCTTCTCGACTCAGGACTCCGCTGGAAGACTTGAAATCTGCGAGTCCGCGGCTAGCTCAAAGGCTCTCGGAGTTAAGCAAGCGCCTATCTGATGCTCAAAGTGCTGCCGTCAGCATAGACCGAGCTGCTGCTGATCGCGCAGCAATAGAGTATAGGAAAGTTGCAAGGCAATGGGAAACTGCGGTAGCTGAGGTACGCAGTCTCCCAGGCTTCTTGCGATTCCTGCGACCGCCATCGTTTGCAGACTTGCAAGCCGCAGCGCGTCATGGCCCAGTCATCATCCTCATCGCAAGCCGATACTCGTGCAGCGCCATCATTGTACCGAGGTCAGGAGAGCCCCATCAAGTTCCCTTCCCGCGCATCACTCTCCCAGATCTGGAGAACCTCAAGGACGATTTCTCTACCGCAATACTGCATGCGGCTCGTATGCGCATAGAGGAGCCGAGGAAGACGTTACGAGTACTCTTGCAGATAGTATGGGACGAGATCATGCTACCTATAGTGAACGTCCTCCAGCATGACCTACAATTGCGCCGCCAGTCTCGAATATGGTTGTGTCCGACGGCAACCTTCACGTTTATCCCTCTTCATGCAGCCAATCCCTTTCGAATGAAAGCAGATCGTTCTGGGCCGGAGGCATGCCTGGAGGATATATACATCTGCTCTTACACGCCCACACTTTCAGCTCTGATCAGGTCTCGACAGATGATGAAGATGCGTGTCGCTCCATCATTCGCGGCGATCGGACAAAGTCAACCGGGCGCAGGGCAAGGCACGCTGCTCCCCGCTGTCGATAGCGAGCTTGAGCTTGTCCATGAACTCGTTCCCTCCAACGTCGAATTCACTGTTATCTCGGGAGACAAAGCCACACAGGCAGCCGCACTCAACGCTTTGCAGCAGAACACCTGGGTGCACCTTGCTTGTCATGGCAAGCAGGACCGTGAGCAGCCTTACAATTCACGTTTCGCCATGAGGGACAAACCCCTTACACTGCTTGACATTATGGAGAACAATTCTCCGCACGCCGAATTTGCGTTCTTATCAGCGTGTCATACTGCCGTCGGCGATGAGGAGACACCCGACGAAGCCATCCACCTCGCAGCTGGACTCCAATTTTCTGGTTTCAAGAGTGTCATTGGCACATTGTGGGCGGTCAATGACGCCCTCGCAAAACACGTCGTTGAAGCTTTCTATGAGAAGATGTTTGGGAATTTGAAGGATGGTGGTGTCATGGACTGTACGAAGGCAGCCTGGGCACTGAATCATGCCGCTGCCTCCTTGAAGCAAAAGAATGTACCACTTGAGCAGACGATTGTTTTCATCCATATCGGTGTGTAGTTCCTGTTGTGTCACTTTCATCTGGTACAGAGGAATCACCGAGTTACCCAGTTACGTTTGTCGCATTTTGAACTCACATGTTATCGTTATCTTGTTCTTGTGTTCACTTTCACGATGTTCACTCTGGAGTCTTCAGTAAATAAAGACATTTAGTACTCGACGACAACTAGCAGGCGAACCGCATCTCCTCGATCAGTCTTCAGTTCATCCACGCTATATCTACCTCAAAAGGTTTTGATTACTATAGGCGCACAGCAAAGTTACCTGATTGTTGCCAGTGAGCGCCGGGACTTGCTAGCCTCCCTGCAGGCACGTCACGTTGAAATTCGTCACATACACTTTCCTCCCAAACTCAATTCAATCACCCAGGTTGGCTACCAGTGGCTGCGTGTTATTCCGCTGACATGATGCACCTTGAAGAACAACAAGCCGACGCTGCGCCTCTATTGCTACCGTTGGGATGCAACTTCATGAACTAGTACGTATATGTGGAACCCTTTTGCAAAAATTCAAATTACATGGTTCATCATATCGGATAGGCGACAGAGAAATACGGTATTCTCGTGGTATTAGGATTTTTCTGCAATTTACAACAATTGTCGACGGTCACGAGTCTTTATATACCCTTCGTACGCATCGTTCGCATCCTGCAGAAGAGTTGCCAAGAGTGCCTGTTCACTTCTGTTAAGCCCTGACATATCAACATTTCCAGGTTGAAAAATACTCTTTTCGTTCTCTTCTTTCTCGACCTGAGCCACCACTTGCGCCCTCCACTTCTGCCAAACCGGCGTCTCGTTGGGCAAAAACTCCAGCAGAAATTTCATAGGCTCAATACCCTTTAGAGGCCGTGGTAGATCTTCGCAAAGAACGAAGCATGCGAATGCAGCCATGCTGGTCCGGGTGCCAGCTTCGAAACCAAGCATGGCCTTCTGGTGAAGTCCGATGGTGTCGAAAAACAGTTTCCGTTGTAGTTTTCCCTTGTCTAGGGATGCGAGGAAGGAGTTGTACGCCCAGGATGCAACCACTGAGGTCAGGAACATGATCTGACCGAACAGCGATCCCTGGGGAATGAGGAGGAGCTGCAGCAAAAACTGGACCTCGAGGAGCAACGAGCACAGCCCAACAGCTGTATACTCTGGTGCTCCTTTCAGCTGAAGCGAAAATTTCCCCTTTGTGATCGCATTCACGTCCTTTTCCTTTCCCTTCAGGATGATGACGCCATTCTGCGTCAAGAGGATCCCATCTCCTGGAGGGGAACCCTCCGCTGGATTTTTGACCGTTTCAATACCAAGGGCCCCGGAGCCGATGACGAAACATGTGATACCGCTGGAAATGATCCCGAGGAGGATCATCGCAAAGCAGTACCAGTCGGCGAATAAGGCGGAAAAGATGCATGTGCTGATGCTGACCAGGATAGGAAAACTGGCGAAGATGGCGTGGTGAATGCTCATGGTCTGTACAAGAAGGCTCTCATATGCGATTTCAGGGACAGCAATGATAGAGATGCGTGAATTCGCAGTAGTCCTTGTGGCAGGAAGAGAAACTGGCGTTAAATCATCTGCCCCCTGCGTCAGGAGATGTGCAAAGTGCCCTGTCTGCTGCATGACAGTCCCTGAGCGTGATGCGACATACTTCGGGCCAGTCATGACGTCCAGCTTGAATGCAGCAGCTGGATCATGGTTGGAGCCAGGAAAAAGGCCTTCCCATAATCTTGACTTGGATATCCTACCGAACTCCTTGGCTATAGTGTAGCTGCCGGGGGAGTTATACCAGCCGAGCCATCTACGCCCCCTATACAGGTGTACAGTAGCCATGGCGGTGATAGCTTCGTCACCGCCAAAGAAACCAGCGACACCGGAAGCATCGAGACTGAAATTTTTAGAATCAGTAGCTGGCCATAACAATGGAGGCATTTGAGACGAGTGAGGAATTTTGAGTTGTCATCGGGTTGTCCGTCGCCTACTAAATACCAAGACCTGCGGCCGGCTCCATCGCATGTTCTGGAACTCAGGCTGGGAGGGCAACAATCATGATGGCTTCTGAGAGGTACTAGGCGCAGTTGAGCACTCTCAGAACCCTGATCACACCCGAGTCATGGTCACCGTGCCACTGCCAGGAGGCCTCGTGGTGACCGTGCCAGTGTTAAAAAGTCATCCTGTAGAACTTCGCAAAGAAGAGCAATCTCGTTATCGCTCGTCCATTTCATATGGTACGGCCCGGTCACGTCGCAAATAATTCGTGGCTAAAGTTGAGCGCCCTGCGGCCTCTGCCAGAGTTGTGTAGCACGAAAGCTCCTCATGGAATCCGTGCCAGCGCCAATATACGATCATCCTGTGGATTCTACTAATGGAGATCAATCCACAATCCCGGCTCGAGCACAACATGCAGCGTTTTAATTTTGCACAGAAGAGTTCACTGCCACCCGGCACCTTGCGTTGTGCTCGGCTAGACACAACAAATTATATCCAGACGCATGTGTATTGCATGTGTACATCAAATATAGCATTTGCCTGGTCTGAGCTACTCCCCCACAGGACTATCGTACTGATATAAGCAGCATACTGTATGATTGCGAAATGATTCAATCAGCGAACACTTAGGGTCTTGATACCTCGGAAAGTAATCGAGCCCGACGAAGGCTCTGCTATCAACCGCTCTTTTGTTCCCACTCTCTCGTAAGGCCCTCCTGATTTTCTTTGAATCAGCAGTTGTGCGACGAAAGGTTCCCGAAGACGGGACATGAACATGGCCACTGCATTATGAGACACTGCAGCGGTCATCGTGGCTATATGACTTGACGCGTCCGATTTTTCCAGCCAACTGGGGGTGCGGATAAACCCTTCACGACGCTCGCCATCTTCATCGTTAGATCCCGATTCTTCGTCTGCTTTCTTTACAACATCTTCCGGTGGAATAAGGTTAAGGTCCCACATCCGAACAAGACGGTAGGAGGGTGAGCCTTCTCCATTGGTCGTAGTGGGAAGAAGTATGTGAGTTGTGATCTTCACCTCGGCGAGACCTTCAGCCTTCACAATATAGTCGATATACCCATCGTGATTGAGAGCGGGAGAGCCTATCGTGTCCGCAGGGACAAGCTTCGTAACTTCATGAACAAACAATGGTATGTTCATCTTCCCGTTGGCAATGAAATGGCCGTGAGGAGGGTCAAGAAGAAGTTTCTTGACATTAAGCACGATGGTAGAACCGATAGCGCTAGTGAAGGCCTTGTACACCTCAAACAGCTGGGTGTGAGAGAATTTCGACAAGCTCTTTTCAGATACAGTGGGAGTTTTTGCAAGACCGCGTGAGTGTGATGCAAAACAACCAGGGTGTGATGCAAAGTATGAATGAAGCTCTGACGGTTCCCCGACCCAATCAAATAGCGACAGGTCATCCGTGAGGTTCATGATCTCCTTTTGAAGGCGAACAAATGCATTGTTTCTCTCACCGTACATGACCGGCATGTGGACGCCAAAAATGCCTGTAAATTGGAAGTCTTGAGACAATCGCTTCATCCGAAGCGTAAAAACATACCCATCATGCAGTACGCCATATCCTCGATCTTGGCCGTCCTCCTAGACGAAAGCCAGCTCATCCTCTTCTTGACCTCGTCGGAGCCAACATCTCTCAACCCCGGCACGAACTTGTTTAGGACGCTCCCGTCAATAGATGTGATCTCAGATATGGTGTTGACAACTTGAGGGTCTTCTTTGTGGCTCTGCTTGCTGTCAATATACGGTGTCCAATCCTTCTTATAGAACCAGACGAGCCGAGGTGCAATGAGCTCTTGTAGCGTCCATCCACGGGTGAACCATACACTGTGCCTAAAGCTTTTTTCGTCGGTGACGTCGGAGAGGTAGACGATGGTGACAGACGACAATCGATACCATGAGAACATGGAGATGATAGACTCTTGGAGCTCGACGTTGTTGGTCTTGTCGATGCAGCACGTATCACTCCAAGCCCATCGGAACTGGTTCTCCTTGGCTACCCTGCAAAACTGCTGCAACTTGTCGATTCTGGGTGGTGTTTCCAGATCGTAAATGCTCTCTTTGCCCTTAACATGGTCATAAGTGGGCTCATCATCAACGGTAGAGCTCCAACGATGAGAGAACATAGCGAATTCGAAAAAGGCATCAACAGTCGCCTTCATCGCCTTCTCATTGGCTCTGAGAATCTTCGTTTCAACTTCCTTGTAGTGGCTGGACTCCTTAAAGCGAGCGCAGAGTTCTCCTGTGCTGCATAGCTTGCCCGACGTCGTGTCGATAAGGCGAACAGGGATGGCACCGAGTTTGTCGTCGATGACGCTGTCATAAAGCTCCTGTTGTTTCTTGGTCCTAGCCTCGTCGCTAAGTGGCTGCTGCTTGGAGCTCGTATATGGGACTTCGAAATGAGATTCTGAAGTCACTGTAGGTAGACTCTGGACTTTGATATCATCTGAATCTGGTGCTGACGGCTGGAGTTATAGTAATATCATCATCGACATTCCCTCATACAGGATAGAAACTTGCCTCGCCAACACCGGAGGTTGTGTCAACTTGAAGGTTCGACTAAACGGTCGAAACACAGTATTGTTAGTGCCAAATGTTTGGAAGTGGATTGACGAGGTAACCAACATGATCCTCAGACGCGTCACTGTGTGTAGTCGCGGGTTTGCTGCCGCGGTTCAATGTAGTACGAAATACGTCACTGAGGGCATTGGGTGATGATATTGAAAAGGATGGCATCGAGACAATGCAATCGGGAGAGTGCAGCTCAGTAGAAAATACAATCCTCGTGCTAAAGGCTGAGGTGAAATGACCAATTGTTCATTCGATATGATGTGTACGAACTTATATAGTCCACAATGTATAGCAACGATCACTCAATTGCATACAATGCGCGAGACCCCGCTGACCCGCATCACTTGAACCCTATGGATGCCGTTAGGATAACGTTCGCACTTCTTTATCTTGGGCGAACCGAGCAAGCTCGGAGTCACGAGAAACCCAATTTAGAGTACTGCTACCTGATGTTTGGGCAGCCAAATTTCAAATATTCTCCAACCTTGAGGAGTGCATTCGAGAATTGTTAATTTCGGGAATAGGGGACCACGTGCACCCGGACGATCCAGGTGGCGGTTCCGGCGAAGTCGAGTTCCCGGGCTTGTTCCGGGCTCCAGAGATTGCAAACCTTCGTCTTGTTTAGCACAAATAACGATATCATGCCCTCTTCATCAAATTCCTGTCTCTACGGCAATAGAGCAGGCGAAATAGCCAGGCACTTCCTACTGTGGAGGCAATTTGATCCAAGTTTCATCAACCCGCAGCGTCTCGCATGACCGTCCCTTCTCACCCTCAAGGGAAGAGAAGGACGAGATATAAGTCCAAGACGTTGCAAAGGGGGAAGAAACTCGCTTAACAGGATGTTGCAAGAGGAGCTGTAACACGAACTATGCCAGCGGAAGGAGCATAGTCAAATACTAGCATTGAGGCAGCCTAACCAAATCAATGTACCGTAAGTCTTCAAGCCAGAACATTGCTAGTGAGAAATACAACTGCAAACAGCACGCCTACAGAATATCATTGGATACCAAATTCCTGGAATATGCTGATGGGCCCGGCCGTCCTTGGAACCTGGTGATATCCGCCAAAACTGGTTAGCCGGCTCATCAAGTTTTTCATAGATTTCGTCGCACCCGTATAGCTGTGGTAACTCATGGGCGTAAATGACGATACTTGTAAAGCTCACCATTCGGACTCCACCCCGCGATAGGCTAATGATAGCCACGGGAGGCTCAACTCCCTAGTAAGAGCGCATTCATGCTAGCGATGACGGCAATAGTAGAAGAACCCGCGGAGCGCTCGTCTCTGTTGCGCACTGATGGCCCTATCATGGCAGAAGTAGTTGCATTATCAAAGGCAAACCTTACCATTCGATGCAGGGTCCGATATTTGAGATCGCGAGGTGCTCTCCATCACGCGAGAAGCGTTGATCATCATTCTGAAGGAGTCAAATGGGAAGAGGTTGGTGTAGTGTAATATACACTTGTAAGTGTAGGATAGATGCTTTGAATGTGGGTGCGAGTAGTTGGGGATACTGGTGTGCATCGAGAGTGAGCAAATACGAGTGCGTAATTGCGACTGTTCTCGCAGGGACCCATATCTGGACGGCCCTGCGGGGGTAGGTGTGATGTGGCAGAAAACTGCCAAACGCTATCGGGTAAGCTGCGGAAACAAGATAAACAGAATACGTCAAGTTGTTCATGATTGCTCCAAACACGAGGAGTCACTGAAGTGAGAACAAGAAACAGCAATAGTGACAGTTAGCAATAAATTAAGAATATTGGCTAATATTGGGTTGAACTGAACATTAATATTGTATATAATTATGTAAATTTGAATTTTTGCAAGTCACAACCTTCAGGCGAGGCTGTTCAACGTGAAATTTTACGGTTGAAATCAATCAAGGTTCACGCAACGGTATGGCTCATTCAGCCCTTTGATGATCCTGATGGCAAAACCAAATGCAGGGTTGATTACATTTGCATGGCAGAAGTCAATGTACATAGGCACAAGTTACTCCGGGTCACCGACAGGAATCACAGGACACTCCATTCCACAGCCAGGCTTCTTGAAGCCAAAGCTATTCCTTCATGACCAGACCATTTTGAGCGTTCTCTAACAGGTGCTCAAGAAGGTTTTGGTCATTCGGCTCGAACATAAGCCCGTCATTCATCTGAAGCAAATCACAGCAAGAAGCCTCAGCTGCGAACTTCTCGGTTTCTCATTATACCCAAGACCTTTTCTCTCCACGTGATCCATGCTGGCGTATCATTCGGAATGATTTTTCGGATGATACCTTCTGATTCAAAACCTAGTCGCTTCCATTCCAATTCTGCACAAACACCAGGAGGCCGAAGCATTAGGCATCATGTTGTGAATACAGCAGCAGTTGTTCTCGCGCCAAGGACATACGTCTGCATTTGCCGCTCATCCAGATCGAGGACTGCTAGCAGTAATTGATTCTGGACATATTATTTGTCGATTGAGGACAAGTACAAGTTATACGCCCACGAACCTTGAAGCTTGAAGGACCGGCTTCTGCATCGCTTCTGCGGCTCAAATTGATCGACTCCATTTGGTCTTCAGGAACGGAACTTTCCTCTTTTCCCTCCTGCCCCTAACCCAGGGCTCACATTTTAGAGTGAACCTACTCTTTCCCGCGCAGGAGGACGATACAATCACCGTCCATCAGCATTCCGTACCCGGGCCGAGCCGTAGGTGCTGACTTCACGCCTTGCAGCTCTAAACTCGCGGACGCTATGACTGGAACATGCCCCTTGAGATAATGCCCAGAAAAATCATCGAGCAACAGAACTGACCGTATGTCCATCTACAAATCGCACATGCAGTGAAGCTGACGGCTATCGGTAGAATCGTAACGTGCGTGTGACGCCCGACATGAGGTGGAATCGTGCGTACTGGCGCCTTCTCTTTTTCTGTCGACTCTTCAAAAACGAATTGTGTCTGGACAAGAGTTACTTTATTCCACTTCGTAACCCTCCCTTTTACCTGCACTCCTAGCTCTTCCTTGCATATCTGCATAATGAGATGCGCAAAGTGGCCAGTGTGTTCTAGGGCCCAGCGGCGACATATTTTGGGCCCTGCTTGCCATCAAGCTCGATGAATTTTGCGAGGTTTTCATTGGGCCTTGGGAAAAGCTCGTCTCAAACGGGATTTTGTGAGCATTCCGAACTTCTTGCCGACGTTCCAGTTGCCAGGGGTGTCGTACCATCCCATCCGTTTTCTGTACTTGTAAAGATGAATGATTTGCATTGCAGATATGGCTTCTTCACCACAGACGCACCCTACGATGCCAGATACGTCGAGGTCAAAATGACCTCCATGGATGTCAACGAGATATTTGTAGGACATGGTACCCGTACGTTGCGGCTTGTTTGCAGAATATGGCCCTTAACTGCTCTTTTAAGTAACACACCCTGATGGGAGGCATGGACTCAGCAGACTTGAAAGCGCATAAGTTCTACTGTCCAGGTCGTGTTCTTCTCTTGGCATGCCCTCCATCTGAAGATTTCTTACTTATCTTAATCTCATCGAATTTCGAACTGGCTGGTCCCTTATTCCAAAAGTAATCTACATGGGTACGATGGCCTAGCGAGCTTTGGCGGTATGCACTCGAACTGACCTTTAATTAACAGTTCTTTACGACCTGAGCACGAGTCTGCATCGAATTCACTGTGCATCGTATCATTATGATTCAGGGTTGCAGCATGCGGATGGCTTCTGAACTGGTGGTATGTACTAGTACATTATGACAAGTATTCAGCACGACCGTGACTGCGAATCGGCCGAAGTACTTGTTTTTCAAAGATAAAACTATTGTCCCTAATCCTATGCACTTGTTCCTGGTAACCTCTATATGTGTCGTGTGCGTCTTGGAGCAATGACTGCAGAAGGACTCTTTCATGTACTTCGAAGCCTTGCAGATCCATAGAGCTAAGTTTGAACGACTTATCTTCCTTGTTATTTTCCAGTTGCTCCGACACTTTGTCTCTCCATACATTCCATACTCTTGTGTCATTTGAGATGAAACGTTGCAAGACTTTCTTTGGTTTGAAGTCAACGGATGGCCTTTGGATGCCATCACCAAGGACCAGGCATGCAAAAACCGCCTGAGCAGCTCTGCTTTTAAGCCCGAATTTCGATAGCCGTGGATTATCAAGCGCTCTCCACAAAACATCGACTTGAATTTTCTCCTGCTCCAATGACGATAGAAACGAGTTATATGCCCATGAGGCCGCAAGCGATGTGATGAACATTATCTGCCCGAATGTCGTTGCCTGTGGAATGAAAAGGAGCTGGAGAAGGAACTGCGCGAGGAGGAGAAGCGAGCAGAGTCCAATTCGTCTGTACTCTGGGCCACCATTCATCTTCAGGACAAATTTGCCTTTCGTTATTGGATTAATGTCCTTCTCTGCACCTCTGACAATGACCACGTCGCTTCGCATCAGAAGTATTCCGTCTGCGGGAGGCGTGCCTGGAGAGGGTTCCTTCACACCAGAAAGAAATTCGAGTTGAGCAGAGCCGATGACAAAGCAAGATGTCCCGCTTGAAATGACTCCCAGCAGGATGAGGGCAAAGGCTAGCCAATCTCCCGAAGCCGCGCAGAGCGCGCACGTTGCGAGACTGACGGTAATGGGAATAGCGGCCAAGAGTGCATGATGGATGCTCATCACTGGCGCCTGTTCCGAGTGCTTCAGCATAACATCTCCGACATCAATGATTGTGACTGTCAGAGGTATAGTCTCCCTTCCTCCTATTTCTACCTCTTCTTCGACTTCTTTCGTCTTCTGCACCACGAGATATGCTAGGTGACCGGTGGACATATCCGTGCCCGATAAAACACCCCAATAATGAGGGCCAGTTTTTCCATCCAGCCCAAACACCTCAGCTGGTGTTAGATTTGGACCAGGGAAAAGGCCATCCCAAAATCGCGAATTAGCGAGCTGCCCGAATTTCTTGGCGACAATGTAACTTCCTGGTGAATTATACCAGCCTAGCCAGCGTCTCCCACGGTAGAGATGGACAGTAGCCATCGCTGAGATCGCTTCATCCCCACCGAAGAATCCAGCGACGCCCGAGGTATCGAGATTGGCCTTCGACTGGTTAATTGGCACAATGAGGGTAGACATTTAAACCTACTATTAATTATAAAGCAACTCATAGTGATCTCATTTCCTCGTTGCAGGGACGTGGTGGGAAAATCACACTTCAGGCCAAGACCTATTGCAGTAACGACGACGAATCATCCGTTGTACTAGGTAGAGTGCGCAGTATCTATAACTGCTACCATAATATCTACACAGCGCACGAACGTCCAGTGGTTTCCAAAGCACAGCCATACATCAACCAAGTTCTCGACCCATCCCACCTTAATTAATCACTGACACCTACTAGGGACTGGCCGTTCCATGCCGACTTTTTGCTGGGAACTCTCCTTGAGCGTCTTCCCTCCACCAACATTTTGGTTATAGCACCCTGGAAGGCATCTCCTGCATTATCTAGGAGCTTCGTGAGTAGGACGCGCTCGTCATATGTTCCCAGTGACTTCAGGTTTTCCTTCCAATCCGTATCCTGGAGTTCTAGCCGGTGGTTCTAATATGCCTTCCTATGTGGTTTCTTCAATCATTTCACACCGCGGTTTCATTCAACAGAGGATTTCGAGTGCCTCAAATGGAGACGCAGATTCAGGTTGCGGTCGTAGGACAAGCGCAGCGAATACTGCGGCTGTCAATCTTGTGCCTCGCTCAAACCCCCATATGCTGCTGAGAGCATTGTATCATCCAGACCACCTCTCAGCCCGATGTAAGTGGGTGGCCAATGTGGCTTGGACTGCTTGGACTCCATTGAAGAATCTAAACAGATGTTCAAGGTGTTGAAACATGGATGGTACGTAGCTACACTATCACTCGCTCGCTGAGCCTCCTTGCTTATACTGTATCTAGTTTCGCGCGCCTGCGTACTGAACGCATTGGTATTCCAACCTATACCTTCCGCTCTTCTCATCCTGACGTGCCGAACCCGCATCCTGTTTGACATTGCAATTCTTCGACGTCTATATACTTCAGTATGATGAGTGTCAAATGCGACTATATGTAAGGAGACCATCTACGCGATAAGTACAGTCATGTATATCGGTTATTCATACAATCTTTCCCTCGCAAGTCGGGGTGTTGGGTACGGAGTACAAGTCAGGAGCGCACTTCCGGTAGGCCTCGAACGTAAGCCGGGCATCCTCTAGGAAGGTCTCCAGTAATTTGTACTGTTCCTCGCACAAACTCTCCTTTTCATTTGCTGTTAGATGAAAATTTTTGCTTGGGTAGGCGGATTTCAACTGCGATGCAACCTTTTTTCTCCAGAGATTCCAAACCTTCGTCTTGTTCGGCACGAACAACGATAACATACGCTCCGCGTCAAAGTCTTCGTTTGTCTCTATCCCATGACTGAGAATAGAGCAGGCGAAAACAGCCTGGCTCCTTCTATTCTGGAGGCAAAATTTCTGGATCGAATCTTTTTCAACCTTCAGCGCCTTGCAAAGCAGATTTCCTTGTATCTTTTCGCTCTCAAGGGAAGAGAGGAACGAGTTGTAGACCCACGACACTGCAAGCGAGGAAAGAAACATTGCCTGACCGAAGAGTGTCGCTTGAGGGATCAAGAGGAGTTGTAGCATGAACTGTGCCAGCAAAAGGAGCGAGCACAGTCCAACCCTCCGGTACTCGGGTTGGCCATGCATGCCAAGTAAGAAATGGCCCTTCGTTATCGCATTCACATCTTTCTCCGACCCTTTCAGGACGACGACATCGCGCGTGGTCAGAAGCAATCCATCTCCTGGGGGAACCCCCGGGGTCACAGTTTTGGGTGCCCGGAGTTCGAGCCTCGCAGTACCGATTACGAAGCAGGTTATACCACTTGAAATGATTCCGAGAAGGATAAGGCTGAAGGCAAGCCAGTCGTTGACGACAGCACACGAGAAGCACGTCGCGATGCTGATGGTTATGGGTATTGTGGCTAGTAGCGCGTGGTTGATGCTCATCATCCCCACTCGACGCATATCCGTGACGTCTCCGACGTGGACAACAGTCACTGATGCAGGCAACGTCTCTGTGCTACCTTCCCCCTGAATCGTCACACGCTTCAAATCCTTGCTTATCTGTACTGTGAGGTAAGCAAGGTGCCCCGTCGTCATATCTGTGCCGGACAGCGAAGCGACGTATCGCGGCCCAGGCTTGCCATCCAGGCCAAATGCTTCAGCCGGCTCGGGATTTGGACCTGGGAAAAGTCCATCCCAGAGTCGAGAGTTGGCTAATTGGCCGTATTTTTTGGCGACTGTATAGCTCCCTGGAGAATTGTACCACCCCAGCCATCTTCGGCCGCGGTACAGATGTACGGTAGCCATGGCTGAGAGTGTTTCATCGCCGCCAAAAAAGCCGGCAACACCAGCCGCGTCAAGCGAGAATGGGCCTCTAATTGGGATGGGCAGGTACATATGTTGGTGTGGACGTCGTAGATGACGATGGATCCCACAGCAAGCATACGCGGAACTTTAAATATCAGCCAGCGCTACTTTCATTATGTTAACTTACTAAGAGGTTTTGGGCAAGTTTTGGGTCCTGGGAGAACTTGAACGTCCTCGAGGCAGCCTTACGAAATGATGATTGACGCCATCGGCAGGGCACTGCGAACTGATATATAACTGAGTAGTGAAACACTGCATGATTCCGTGTTTTTAGAATCAATCTGATGGACTGATATGTACTTCTGTCACAATTACAAGGATATTCGCCGATTTGTGGAAAATTCCTGTGCAACTGGAACTATTACAAAGGGATCCGATTAGGAGAAAATGATTGCGCCCACAGGAAACCATTAGACACCAACTTCTTGAAACGACGCTAATGGACATTCCAACCCGGCAAGTTCCAATCGATCATATTTTCGTACAGAATCGAAGAAACTCATACAAGTGTGGCGATTGTCAACGACATGAGTGATAATAATTCCAAAGCTCGCCTGTCAAATCCCGCCTCCGAATAGGCTGATGACAGCCACAGGAGGAGGCCCGCCCTCCCGGAGCTTTATTTGCCCACAATAAGCAAATACATATTTCGAGGGATGCCACGTCACTGTAGGTGACGGTGCCAATGCAGGAACACGATGCAATGGGGCACTCGTCTCTGTTGCACACTATTGGACCAGACCATGTTAGAAGCAGGTAAATGGCTAGAAACTGAGTCCTTACTATGTCAATGTAAGGTCCTGTATTTGCAATCGCAAGGTACTCTCCATCATACGAGAAGCTCAAGGCATTGATCGCATTTCTGAAGGAATCAAGTGAGCGGAGGGAAGGACGTGTTTGTGATCCACTCACTCGCAAGTGGAGATTGTCCGAGCACATATCCATTCGCTCAGATCAAACATGTTAACAATTGAGTCGTAGCCACCAGAGGCGAGGTATCTTAAGATAACGTCAGTACATGTTGATCAGAACATATAACAGTTAATACGCACCTCCCCCGAGGATCGAGTGCAACTGCAACACAGCCTCCGACATGAGCGGCAGGGCTTTCCCTAAGGGTCAGTGTTGGATAGTCCATAACCCGCACGCTATGTTCAGAATGATGCGTCAGAATTATACCATCGCCGACATGATTGAACATGGCGGTGGATGCGACAATACTCTGTCGAAAGATGTCGGTAACTTATTGCATGTGGAGACGACGTGGAACATACCCCATCCTTGTCTGAGAGATGCCACTGTTCTTTTGCTGCATCACTATCTTTCCCGTATGTCAAGAAAAAGAGTTGGTGCCCAGCCGAAGTAAATATCAAAGCCCGGCCGTCCGGAGAATAATTTGTTTGCACAGGTGAAATTTTCAGAGTTATTTGTTGCGTGTGCCGACTTTCTTGAGTTCTGTAAGGGTTATTCACACGTACGTGAGTCATATGAAACTTACGCCGTGCATCCCAGAACACAATCCTCCTGTCCTTCTGACTCGACGTGCAAAATAATTCTGGATGAGTGGGATTCCATGAGATGTAATCAACATCATCGGAGTGACCGCCAGAGAAGTGTGTCGCAGCTCTCGATTCCATCTATGATTGGGGTACTGAGCGTAACTCATGACAAGATGCAACATATACGTACGCTGGTTTCTGGAGTCCAGATCCGAGTGATTTTGTCAATACCGACGCCTGCTAAACGCTTCCCATCGCAACTCCATGCTACGTGAGTTATAGCTTGAGGCGATGGTATACGTAGATCACGAGGTTTGTGTGCAGGAAAATTTTGTGCCTGATTTCGAATGGAGTACATTAACAATGATTGGGGTACGCGAATCCTCTACCGACCCACATGCAGACCGCGAGCAGCGAATGTTGTATGAAGAGGGGGAGACGGTGGCCGCTGAAGGGGCGCTACCTCTTCCTCCTCCTTGCTGTTTACTTGACTTGACATTAATGTGACGGTGTAATGATTTTGCTCTCTGCGAGATTCGGAAATTCCTCAAACTTCGAACATTGTTTGTCACTGTTAGGATCGATGACTCTAAGTGAGTTTCCGCCCTACTACATAATAGTCTTCACCGCGACCTTTTCAATTGTGCCATTTTCAACTTGTTTGTTTTGGGGAAAGTCCACAGTGTCAGAAAACTTGGTACGACCTTTGATTTATGGTAGATCACTGTCGACGATGTCCATCCCGTCCGGGTTGTTACGGACATAGATCAACTCCGTTAACTTTGCTTCTCATCAGTTAGATTGCTGATTATTGTTGTTGCCCTTATAATCGATCCAGTCCAGTCCAACTGAAGTTGGGAGAAAATGACTTTGAAGCTTGTCTGGTTAGATGTAGATCCGGTACGCGATTGATAATTTGCTCGTCTGGCTTGGATATGCTGAGAGAACACCTTATCCAGGGACATGATGATGCCGCTGCACTTATGATGGCTTGTCAATTAGAGAATATCAAGCTTCTGGGGGTATCCAGTGTGTGTAAAGTGGCTTTCTCCCGGATGGTCCTTTTCAAGCAAGTTGCCTAGGTTCACGGCAATGCGTCCGCTGAATATACTGCCAAGAACACCGCGAGGTGTTTGCACGCATTCGCTGCACCGTCTGATGTTCTCGTATATCCTGGCGCATGCAAGCCTTTACTTCGACCCACAAAACACGACCCTGAAATTCATGGAGAAGATGGCTTAGGAGGTGTCGTAGGGCTCCCTTCAGCTGATAGTCCTGAAGTTCAGGCGCGATTCGCTCGGAAAGTTGATGGGTCGTTAATCCATGCCATCGAGGGGATGGCAACAGCGATCAAGGACGCATGGCGCAATGGTACTGGACATCAAGTGTCGGTTGTCTCTTCCGGACCAATGACGAATATTGCCCTGTTCGTTAGCGTCTATCCGCACCTTATGGAAGCAGTGGAGCAGTTTGTGTTCATGGGCGGAGGTGTAGGCGTTGGCAATAGATCCGCCGTCGCAGGTATGTAACATGCCGTTGCTTGAAGGACCAATCCTTATAATGTCAGCACAGAGTTCAATATTATGTGTGATCGTGCGTGTCCTATTGAAACATGTTCTCATACTTGTCCTGATCCTCTATCAGCTGAGGCGGCTCAGATTGTCTTCGACGCTCCAGTCAAGACCGTCATGATTCCTATCAATGTTACACACACAGCGATTGTCACTTCAGCTATTCATTCTCGCCTGAGATCACCCCATCCGCATCTTTTAGATGACGTGCTGGCACATCCATCCACCAATCTCCGAAACACACTGTCTTCCGTCATCAGTTTTTTTGCAGGAACGTACAAATCAACATTTGGTTTCGATCAAGGTCCTCCTCTCCATGATGCACTTGCTATCGCATATGTGTCCCATCCCGAGCTCTTTGAAGCTCAGCGGTTCAGAGTGGATGTGGAGTTGCATGGTAAGCACACGGCAGGGGAAACAGTCATTGACGTGTGGAATTACCGACAATGTGATGACTCATGGGGTGCTAATGGGAAGAATTGTGTTGTTGCCCAGTCAGTTCAGGTGTGTGTTCGAACGTACAGTCAGCCTTCTCTTCTCACGAGAATAACGTCTCTAGGTCGGCCAGTTTTTTGAATTGCTTTTAAATTGCGTCTCCCGATGTGATGCCATATCTCCGCTCAATGTGCAACAATGACAGTTCACAGAGCAGCACCTTCACATTTCTGGTCAATTTCTTTACATCTACTCACGTTCTCGCTGTCATTGCTCCTGAAGGGCGTCTACTTTCCGTATCTTAATGGCCCACATCAGGCAGGCACTGCCTAAGTGTGGGACTGATCTTCAAAATTATTCCATTACTTATTTACGTGTATTCCAACGTGATGCACCTTATGACCAGTATATGTAAGATCTCGTTTCTGTTGGGGAGCCTTCGCCGCACCTATTGTATCAAGTCGCAGACGCCATAACAGTCGAGTGCGTTCGATAAGGCTATTCCTGGTTAGTGATTGCGATCCGCATGCTGTGCGTACACGCTTACCATCATAGATTGGCGATCACCCCTCTGTCACAGAACCCCTAATGATGCTGTCAAATAAACATTTCATAGGAATTCAAAGTTGCTGAGCATATGGCCCTGTTGGCTGTGTTTCTTTCGCGACACTGGTCTGGTTGTTATGATGATCACTGCACACACCAGCCACACGTTGTCACCCGACCCAGGAGCATCATTCCCTCAAATCAATATCCAGCCACCAATTGCGATTCTATATCAGTTGTCATTTTGTCCGAAAACTTGGTTCCTTAACGTCAGTGATGATACTTGGATGGTGGCGAGATGCCGTTAGGCTAGACAATTGGTATAAATGTATCTCGTTACACCCTGTTACTACACAGGCGTGGTAACCCCTCTTCCTTGACAAGTTTACCTCTCATCCGCTATGGGCGCCGACAAAGTGTGAGTGTCATAGTTCTAGCATGCGATCCTATCTCAAGTGATGGTGGCTGTAGTAAAAAACCAAGGTTTGTTTTGCGAACTATAGCTATCGCGATTCTGAGTTATTCTCCAGTCGTTTCAAATTCATTCGCAGGACTACGTCACGAGCCACCGATGATAGCACTACCCAGGTACGATCCCTTCTGCTTGTGTATGTGTCGTTGCTAATGTTCGAATGTAGGAACTTGAAGCTCCAGAGACAGCCGTAGACGAAGATAACTCGACGCCCGCCCCGGAAGAAGCTCAAGGAGAAGAGGCAACAGACTTCCAAGATGAACCGAATACGCAAGACGAAACAAACGTGCAAGACGAATTACCTCCCAAAGACCCCCCACCCGTAGTGACAGAATCCCTGGAAGACGAACCACTTCGCCAAGATTCCTTGCCCATAGTGACAGAATCCCCGCAAGAGGAGGAGGCAGAAATGCAATTTACGCCCCCATCTTTAGACATCCCCGCCCAAGAGTCTGCTAACACTGTGGAGGATATCGACAGGGCCGACAGCCCTGTCGAAGACCCTGAGGTTACCCTCAAGAACCTGCAGGAGACTTTTCAGAACATAATCGACGATAAATTAGCGAATCTACCTCTTCGCTTGATAGACACCGACAGCGGCATCCTCCACACCAACAATGACCTCGAGGAAATTTTCAAAGAGTCGGAGGAGTACCAACGACTCTATGAGAATCTTCCGGTCACCTCGGTGTCGAAGTTCCAGCGCAAAGTTGACGAATTCTTTCGATACGCAATGCTTTCTCACAAGTGGGCAAGCGCGAAGGACGAACCGCAGTATTGGCAGATTAAGGGCAGCGTTTATGAGATGGACGCCCCACGGGAAATCAGCAAGCTGCAACAATTCTGCACTGTGTCGAAGAAAGAAGGCTACCGGTGGGCATGGAGCGACACGTGTTGTATCGATAAGACGAACAACGCCGAACTTCAAGAATCGATCATCTCTATGTTTTCCTGGTACAAGGAGTCGGGAATCACTATCGTTTACCTTGCAGACGTTTCCGATATCTCGCAGTTGAAGGACAGTCAGTGGTTCAAGAGAGGCTGGACGTTGCAGGAGCTCCTCGCACCCCAATTCATTCGATTCTACAAGCAGGATTGGCAGCCACTCATCGATTCTGATAAGAATCATAAAGAAGAACTTCTCACAGTTCTCCACAACATCACTCGCATTGATATCGACGTTTTGAAGGCATTCAAACCCGGAGTCGACCATGTCAAGAAGCGGCTGAGCTGGGTCGGCGCTAGGACAACTAAGAAGATCGAAGACATTGCATATTGCCTCATGGGTAAGTGTCGTTGTAATTGATGGATCGTTCTAACGCCCTTGCTAGGTATTTTTGGTATCCACATGCCTGTCATGTATGGGGAGAAACATAACGCCTTCGTACGGCTTCAGAAGGAGATCATGGCCCTTACCGACGACCTCTCACTCTTTGACTGGTTGGGAGAGTCGTCGACCCTTCATAGCTACTTCGCTGCACATCCGAGGTGCTTCATGACCCCATCTTATGACGCTCGACAGGACTCCACTTCATCGAAATTCGAATTCAGGTTGCTCAAAACTTCGAAGCGTATCACCAGTGGCTTATCTTCTTCGGCTCTCAAGCTTGTCAAGGACGTTTTAAGCAACCCGCCTCATGGACGTTTCATTGCAAATGGGAGAATGAGCATGCCGTTTTTCGTTCACGAAGTGGCTACCCTTGTTCCAAACCAAAATAAGCCCGGAATCTTGAGCTATCTCGTCAAAGCCGAGGGCCTCGCGGAGCTCGAGGTCGTCGTCACACAGAAGCTAGAGCCTTTGTATGGAAAGGGCCTAGCTGTCAAATACCGCATTGTGCGAATGTGGGAAGCGAATCTTCTGCAACGACAGGGAAGTACTGGCGGCGAGGCTCCTGATGCCCCTCATGCTGATACACCTGATTCGCCGGAGCCGCCGGCAGCAGAGCCGAAGCAGGAAAAGGAAAAAGAGAAAGAGAAAGAAACGGATAAAGCAAAGGACAAGGAAAAGGACAAGGAAAAGGACAAGGAAAAGGAAAAGGACAAGGATAAGGAAAGTTGGGTCGGCAGATCCAAGGACTTCGTCGCCGACTTTGTGGCCGACATGGTGACCCAGAGCACTGCTGCTGCATTGATTCGGAGGCTGCAAGAGCCGTTCGTTGCTCAACTTCTTTGTTCGTCGGGTGAAAAGCAGCCTTGGCGGAGAGTTGGAACCACCACTCGTGTCATCGCCCACGCATCTTCTGGGTCCGTCAATTTTAGGGCTCTTGAAAATGTCATCGTACACTAAACTTCACGACTGTGTCGCTGCTCGCTGACTATCGCACTCACATCACTTCGTATACATATTTACAACTATGACTACAAACTCTACGCTACGATTTTATGAACCTACTATGCATATTATATGGTACTGTGTTAAACTACTTGGGTCGCAATGAAAAAATGCCATTTAAAATACGTCGAGACGATCATCCCGAAGGAGGTTGCTTGAACATACGGGTAGCCCCGGGCCGTCATCACGGACTCCGCGTCGTTGCAGTATTTAGATCTCAATGGTCACATTGGACACTGCTCGTGGGCACCACGTCCACTTTGTGCCAGACCGATTGAGATGCGCAATGAATAGGGGATCCAGTGCACTCGGTCCTACTAGTAGAAGAGTGCAATTGATTGATTGTGATGGATGAAACTACAAAATGGTTCGTGGATAAGAAAGATTCAGACATCATGAAATCTAGCACTAAATAATTCCGACGACAGTGGGTCAGGTCACGTGAAGTTGTGGAGGACTGAATAGGGGCATATGTGGTACTGTATCTGCGGCGGAGGAACAAGTTAACTCGAAAGACTAGCATCTCACCATGCCTCCACTTTTTCACTACTCGTAACGCTGCCAATCAAGCTGCGACCTCGAACCTGTAATATCAAATGCTGCTGGAATGCAGTGCGAGCGTCCGAGAGCAAGTCTCTCAACAAGTTCCTGTCGTCATCGTTGAATGCGGCTATGCGGTCACCGCAAGCCTCAAGATCAAAATGTTGCATTTCGGGATCATTGCTTTTCATCTGTTCCAAAACCTGGTTTCTCCAGACCGCCCATACGTGCGTCTCGTTCGGAATGAGTTTTCGAAAGATGTCGTGCGGCTTAAAACCTTTGTTCTCCCATTCTGTGTGGTCGCAGTCGGGCTGAAGGGCTAGGCAAGCGAAAACAGCTGCGGCCGTTCTTGTGCCCAGTTTGTACGTCTTCATGTGCTCGTCCGACAAATTGAGCCCCTGGACGAGCAGCTGCTCCTGCAGGTATTCTTTGTCCATGGACGACAAGAAGAGATTGTACGCCCATGACGCAGCGAAGGATATTAGGAACATGACCTGCCCGAACAGTGTGCCCTGTGGTATCAGGAGCAACTGCGTCAGGAATTGGATGACTAGGAGGACTGAGCAGAGCCCGATCGCTGCGTATTCGTTATTGATCTCGGCGTCTTCGTCAACCTCAGGCTTCGCCCCCGGGCCCGCGCCGCTCTCTGCATCTTTTTTGCCAATCAAGTGGTGGACGTTATGGATTCCGTCCCCTATGATTCCTCGATTCCTCCTCTCCTTCCTAACACGCATACGGACCCAGGACTTGTACTCCAAGCTGAACTTGCCCTGTGTGATGGCAAGTACATTCTTCTCTTTTCCAAGAATGACGACCACATGATTTCCGTCCATTAATATGCCATCACCTGGCGGTGCATTTTTAGAGGGGGCAACACTCTGGATGACTATGGATGCGGAGCCAATGACAAGACACGAAATGCCGTTTGCGAGAATGCCGAGGAGGATCAAGGAGAAGCAATACCAGTCATCGCCCCATGCACTAAGTATGCACGTTGCGACGCTGGTGGCGATAGGAAACAATGCAACGAGTTTGTGGAAGCCATCTCGGGCATGGACATCTAAGCCTGGCACGTTACCAGTGCTACGGTCGAACTTGATGTTTTGCATCTCCAAGATGGTAACTTTATTAGGCCTTGTCTTTCGTCCATGGACTGTTACGGCTTGTTGGTCTTTGCATCTCTGCATTAAAAGGTGTGCAAGGTGACCCGTTTGCTTGAGGAACGTGCCGGACTGTGATGCGACATACATGGGGCCGGGCTTTCCATCCAGCCCTATGTACTTGGTGGGCTCGACATTAGGTCCTGGAAACATTCCGTTCCAAAGACGAGAATTGGCAATCTGGCCATAATGCTTGCCAACGCTGTAGCTGCCCGGTGAATTGAACCAACCTGTCCACCGTCTTCCTCTATAGAGATGCACAGTCTCCATTGCAGAGACCGCCTCTTCACCTCCAAAGAAACCTGCGAAGCCACCGACATCGAGATTAAAGTGATTCGTGTTCAACGTGACTTCGGGCATGATGGATAAGAAGAACGCTGTGGTCGACTGCGGATGTAATGCTTTTTCTGCATATCTTCAAGCCCTAACACAGGACCGCTGATGGAGTCGGCAAACACTGGAGTCCGCGTTCCGCAATTTCGGTTGCGGTAACAATAACATCAAAATTGTATTGATTTTGATGTGGCGCAACTTGAGGGGGCAGGAAGTATGATCTCACGGCATCGCTGCCAGTGATGTGACTACAAACTGCATCCATCAGTCATGTCGACCAGTGCATCACAACACCTGACACAACCTTAACACCACAGTAGAGCCTAGGTCACTTTCAGGATGTGATCCGACTACAACTCTCGCGCACAAGCACTGATTGAGAGTGCATCTCTCACTTTTTGGAGTCCCTCGTCGAGTCTCGACACGGAAGAGACAAAATAGCGATACTCCAGCAATAGATGGGCGCTGATGCACCATGTTGTAATCCCCACGACCCTGTGGCATTTCACATAACTAAAGGTCTTCCCTGATCTTCTACCAGTGAGTTTGTAGCACCCTGTTATGACTCCGAGCTTGCTCGGTTCACAAAACCACAAAGATAAAAAATCCGAACACACTCACAGCATTCACAGGGTTCAAGACCCCAGGACTCCCTCGGGATGTTTGCTTCAGTTCACTTCAAGGTATAATTGACGGCATCACCAACTTGTATATATACCTCACCACAACCATCAGTACCTATTCCACCCATTCTTTCTGCGTCACCTTCCCTCGTCCTCATCAATGTTGGCTTATTCTCTTCTCGCTGTTGTTCTTCAGTATGAGTTAGACTTCGTAGTATTATTTAGTTAAATTCTTGATGTATTATACCCTGCGCGCAATATATTAATGCTGTTTGCTCCACTACAACTGCTGTGGTGCCTGGCGAATGATTATATAGTTGCAGAATGTTGGTGGCGGTCAAGACTCTGACAGTAAAGTAACGAAAAGTTGTTAATTTTTTTTCACAAGTCCATGCTTGCTATATTCAAAAATACATTGTATAGGTAGGGGTAGTGTACAGGCAAATATATGAAAGTAATGATGAGGGCAGAAGAAGCAGGGTGCCGCGGCTGGCCGTGGAATATGTGCCAGAGTAACGAGAAATTGCCGGCGGTGAAGGAGAGATCATCAGGCGGCGAAAGGGAACGAGCGGCCGTGCGAGAGTGACAGGAAGGCGCAAGAGATCGAGGTCAGCAACGAGAGAGAGCGGTAGATTGTGGCGGCAGTGTCAAGTTAGTGGGAGCACGAGGAAGGTCCTCATTGGGTGTGGGGTGACGACAGGATGGGTCTTGGTTGGGTGAGTCGGTGTGGGTAGTGAGAGGTCGCAAAAGGTTGCCGCTGTCGAAGGCGCAGGAGGTTGCCCAAGGGCACGGGTGGCAGCAGCGGGGTTGCAGGAGGTTGTTGGGGTGGCACTTGAAGGTGGGGAGCGACGGGATATTGTGGTCGACAGCGGCAGGGATAGGGATCGAGTGTACACGTGTACACACGCATACGGTCGGGGGTGGGTGAGTAGTGAAAGGGAGGTGGTCATCATAGTCAACAATGAGGGAAAAAAGAAAAGATTGGCAAGGCGAGAATAGAATATTCAACTTACGTTGCCGCCCACGTCCTTGGGGTCTTTTCCAGGGCTAAAGAGACCGACTGCTCGGACTTTTTTCCAGAGGCAATTAAGGGAACCGAGCTAGCTCGGAGTCATAACAGGGTGCTCAACACTCTCTACCAGTAAGCCTTCACGAGACTGTCGCCCCCGTCGGAAAATTCGGAAAATCGAGGTCGCCTGCAAACGAGGTAGGAATTTTGCTTCCTAATTACAGTCTATTCTGCCCAGGCTGTCACAGACCGTGAGGCTCCTATATTTACTATCACGCTTGCCGCGCTCCAGGCTTTCAGCTCTGAATCGAGCCCCTCTGTTCATGTTATCACAAAGAATCAGCATGTTCCTAGCGGGCGGACCAAATGACGTCCAATACATTCAAATCTCCATTTGGATGGACAGCTCCTCCTCGTGTTATACCTCATGTTTTTGCCGCCTCAGATTAATTACTGTCTGTTCCCTGGCAGACCTTGATAACAGCGATCGTGATTGATCAACTGATCATAGTGCGCATCATATTTTGATTCAATATTTGGACACTTCACCTCAGAGTCCACTACCGAATGCTGAGGCTTCGAGGGAGTGTCTTAACTTCCTCGATGCGTTTATCAGCATCGCGCGTCAAAGGTATGTGAACTACTCTCGGGGGTCATTTGCTTTGTCAGTTCCTCTTTCGTCCGGTTGGCTGGGCAGATTGAACAGCATATTGTTAAATTCACCAGACGCTGTAAAAAGTCGGCGTCTCAGAACGAGTCAGTGGCCATACTCTTGTCCCGTCTTCAAGAACTTTTTCACCCCACAGCTGCTGATAAAGAGAAAGAAAGGAGGGCCTTACGAGAGTGGGAACAACCGAGCACTCTGGTCAAATCGGATAGAGACTCCTGACTGTTCGGAATCATGCAGCAACCCAACTATGCCATGTGGGCGCAACTGTAGGATATCCTGGGTAGAAATAGCTTAAATGAAGTACTTCCGTTCAATGAAGAGCATTTTCATTCTTTGATCCAGACTAATTTAATATAGAGCTCTCTCCTTTACGAAGCTTGGCATTACGAGAGGTCGAGTCGTCCATCAACAAATATTTTGTTCGCAGCGATGAAACGAGGAGCTCGAGGTCTTTTAAGAACTTCCCTCAAAGTACGGATGGTTTCGTCGAAGTCACCGCGACCAATAGATGCCGAACGTTCGTGTATGCCGGCAGGGGCCATGGGCAGGTCGTGCGAGGGATCTTCTTGTGCCTTGGCAGTCTGTGGCGATGAACTGTGAGACAACAAAGCTGTACAATGTGGGTCATCTTACCTCTTCGGTGTCATTTCGCGGCGAAGACGATATCTTCCCCTTGGCCAAATTAGGGCCTTTCTTCTGTGCATCGTGGATTTCCAGAGCGGCTTTCTGTCCAATAAAATGAAGCTTGATTTTCCCAGAAACTACAGATGCATACCTGTAATGATGATGAAAATGAGCAGATCATCCCAAAAAAGTCGTCTGGCTTCGGTCCCTCCGGCGAATCCAGGTCTTCACCATAGTAAGAGTAGAGAGCTCGCAAGTCTATTTCAACGAGGGCAGCCATTTTATTGAGCGCGTCGACGCTTTGCGCCACTTCAAGGGTAAACGGCTAACGTTTCCCGGGAATCAGAACGTGAGCTCCTTTAGAACTAAGCAGTATTCACCTGCATGATTGCTACGAATTGGTCGTTATCGGAGGGTGTGCGAATCTGCTTTAGCATGCTTATTTCTTCTTTGACCTTTTCCAGTGACGTAAGTAAAGACTGGACGTTCTGTTGTAACGTGGGGAAGGAGACTAAGGCACGGCATAAGATGATTTCAAAATATATTGACTAAAATTGCCACTTACTGCGAGCAGCTGATTCCACACTAGGCATCTCATCGATGAAAAGTGTAAGTGACGGATCGGTGCGAACGAGGACTCGGGCAACATAATGCAGGAGAGTGGGGCATTCTGAACCGCCTTTCGCGGTCCTCGTTTCTTTCATCTGCGACGCAATGCACATTAATATTGATGATATCGTCAAGAAAGTGTGTTGCAAACTTACCTTCGCGAGGGCCTCCAAGCGGAACCCACAGGCACCTCCACGAAAGCTGGACCCATTCAATGCATTCCCAACTGCGAGTACAGCCTAGGATCCTTGTCACCATGTCTGAATTACAGCTTCAATAATGAACGCACTCGTAATGTCAACTTGAAACGCGGAGATGCTCGTAATTCTTTACACGCATCATGAACGGTTTTCAGATCCGGACGAATTTCCTCGATCTCTAATTCCAACTTCTGGCGATATATCATGCACTCCAGCCGCTGCGGGAGTCTTGAAATCGTCATAATCTAAGACACTGGCTTGAATTGCAGGTCAATGAGTCACGAGCAGCACTCACGGCACTCAAATATTGATCGGCCTTCGCTAGCTTGCTTATATCTTGGAAATCCTTTATACGAGCGACCTTATCAAGGACAACGCAGGGTCAGAGTAGAGCGGGACGACGGTCAATAATGACGGACCTCTTCCGGAGACGGTAGCTGTTTGCTGATGGCTTTCAAGTCATCTGTGGACAGTTTGTCATCGAGACTTAGCAGAGCTTGACTGATTTCAAAAGGAGACATTTTAAAACGCGAAAGCATGATAGCTAGGGAACGTAATCTGTCAATTGCCTTATGACGGTTGCGATGAACCAACCAATGTTATTAGCACGAGTGATATCAAGAAGGGTTGTGACACTTTGTTTTCGCGTGGGATTTGCGGCTTTGGGAGATGAGGTTGTATCATCAATTGTGAAAGTTGCTTCAAGATCATCTAGCTTGAAATCCGGTGAGATCGACGATTCAGTCCATACTGTGGCGTCGCAATTCTGATTATTGATTTTGGTCCAGAAGAAGGGCTTCAGTCTTGGTCCAGCGGCTTTTGCTTTATTTCTTATCCTAATTGCAGATCCACTCGGTGGATGTGGCGTAAGTGCGGAACCTGAAGAAGAGAATGATGGAAGTGGCGGCGGCGGTGGTGGGGGAGGGGGAGGAGAAGAGGGAAAGGCTGCTTGACTAGTGTCCTTCGACTCCATGGTAGGGGTCTCTTTAGGACCTGGAACAGCCCATGGAGAAAGAGGTGGTGGTGGTGGAGGGGGAGGAGGAGGGGGATGAGGAGGAATGCCAGTCACTTTCGATGTTATGCTTGCATCTGTTTCTTCGGGCGTTTGCGCAGGGATCGCTTTGGACTTGAAACCTTGCGGTGGGGGTGGCGATGGAGGTGGAGGTGGCGAAAGTGCGGAACCTGAAGCAGGGAGTGATGGAGGTGGTGGGGGGGGTGGGGGTGGGGAAGGGGGAGAGTGAAAGGCTGTTTGACTGGTGTCCTTCGACTCCATGGTAGGGGTCTCTCTAGGACCCGGAACAGCCCGTGAAGAAAGAGGGGGAGCAGGAGGAGGAGGAGGAGCAGTCACTTTCGATGTTGTGCTTATATCTGTTTCGTCGGGCATTTGCGCAGGGATCGCTTTGGACTTAAAACCTTGCGGTGGAGGGGGGGGCGCGTTCCTGGACTTGAACTCCATTTCTGACATAGATGTCGATTTCGCAGCCAACAGCTGCTTGAGGTTTAAAACCTCCATCTTCAGTGCTGCAAGTTCATTGTCTCGCTTAGCAAGATTATCAATGGTGCGTCTCGCAATGAGTTGGGCGTCCATGTCAGAAACTCTTTCTTCTTGCCTCGTTTGAAAGCGTGAGTATACTGACTCAAGAGCGCGTTTGAGATACACAACCTCCTTGTCTTTGGCGGAAAGAGTATCACTCATTTCACTCGACTGATTTAGAGTCAGGTGCGCGACATATAGGTCGTAGATGGGTGACATGCCTGAAGCCGCAGGTTATTCATTTCTTCGTGGAGCGAGTGAAGCCTCGCCCTTTCGCGCTCTTTCTTTGCTTGTTCCTCCTGAATCAGATGTATAAACAACTGTTCAGCAAAGTGGATTTAAATAACCTACAGCATCGCGTGCGTTGTTCGAAATTTGAGAGTTCAAGCGCTCAAGTTCCGCCTGTAGTTGGGTGACTTCCTTCTCCTTCTGCACCAGCCGTTGAATGAGTTTGTTCTGTCGCGGAATCATTAACTATTGCTACTGATATGATAGCGATCGCACCTCATTTCCTCCTTTGCCAGAAGCATTCGGCCTCTGCTGATGCGATCCTGTGCGTTGTTCGAGCCTTGTCTTGAGTGCCGAGTTCTTTATGGTGCATGTGAGATCATCAACAAAACAGAACTTGGATACACACACCGTCTGAATTAGACTATCTATTTGAACACGAAGGGTGTCCAGCTCGTGCTTCATCCCACCATCGACGGCATTGATGCTGATATCCTGGCCAGTAATAGGCCGGATTGCATCAAGAAACCTCGTAATCAGAGGACTCCAGCCTAAGCCGCTACGTGGAGGGTAAGTGCACTTCAAAGCACACCACGGACCAACACTTACATATCATCTGCAGCGAAAATCTGATCCAAAAATGTGTTCACTATAGCTAGTTGATCGACTTTAACGTTTCTGTTACGTCTGTCAAATCATGTCATCAACTATCTGACAGGGGACTTACAATTCAGCATCACTCTTAATAATAGAAGACAAGCGGTGCAAGATACTCTTTGATATAGATCCAAGCCCCACGTTATTTGCACTTTGTAGAAGTTCATCCAGGAAGATGTCTGATTCAGAGCGCTCCCTTCCGTGCCTCCCACCGCCCCGCACGGCGTTTCGTGTTCGCTCCTGTAGGTCCTCTTCATCCTCGTACTTCTCTTCCATATAAAGATCTAGTTGGGTCAGTAAAGAGTCTGGAGGTTTCGTGTAGCGGAGAGTCTAGACGGTGGCGCTAATTATCGTACAAAGTGACATGATAATGAGGTAGATCATTTCTTACCACTATGACTTCATTTAAGCCTCGCCGCCCAAACTCTTCACGCAACGAAATGCGGTTTTCCAGGGATTCAGGACAGTTAGTGAGGGCATTGATGAGCGCCATAAAAGCAGTTCGCGCCTCCCATATACCATCCTCATCACGAAATGATGCATTGGCGACTGCAGTGTTGTTATTCTGGTCTGATATACACAAAGCAGCGACCAGAGAATCGAAGCGGTATAGTTCATCGTAGACGATGCGATAATCTGAAAATGCCGCCATGACGGCCTTGTGACCCTGATTGAACGAGAGCACACAGATCGCGGCAAGTAGTTCGGCAGCAAGGGTGCGTGTCTTCAGAGAGGCGCCATGAGAGGAATACACTATATGAGTGATGATTGTAGGAGACGACAAAACGCTGTCAAACCCGGCCTATAAACGGATCAGGCACGAGGGCTAGTAAAACGAAGATCACGTTCACCTGAGTATTGAGGAGCACCCTGAGGCACTTGACAACCTCCAGCAGTACTGCGCTTTCTATGTCCGCTAGGACTGTCCTCTTCCCGCCCTTGCCGACGAGTGTTGCGAGCACGCCACCAAGTGCGTTCATGCCATCTTCCGCGATGAAGTCATCGATCCACGGTAACTTTGCAGTGGACAGATATACTCGGAGGGAAATGAGATGTTTGAAAAGCCTAGAATCCGCATCCATCCTGCGCAAGCCATCAACATATCGCTTTGCAGATATCGCACTCTCTGTTCCGGTATTCTTCTCTCCACCTGAAGACGCCCACCAGCTTCCGAACATACTGCCAGTAGTCTGTGCTTGCAGGTGTTGCATTGTTTCCGTGGCTTTATCGAATTCGCCACTAGATCGATTGAGATCATGGGACGTGACCGATGGCGCTGCGGTACTTGCCCCCCAAGTCGCCATTGAGAAGCGCTTCAGAATTCCCGAGTCGCCTGTTAGCTGGGGAACCAGACGAGGAAGGAAAGCTCCCCCGCCAGAAGCTCCCAATGTGGATTGTGTGGACTGAGACGGTCGAGGAGCCTTTCCGTCGAGAGTTGAATGGAAACCCCGTGCTTGTTCAATGACCTGTCGTTTCTTAGCAGCTGGTAATAGATACATCTTGTCCCTGGCGTCTCCTTTCAGTACCATGTGGTCCTGTTAATGAAATGAAGCCGTGATCATAAACAGATGAGTGCAGGCTTTCTTACGAGGCAACGTTCGAACTCGGCTCGATCAATCTCCAGCATCTCATCTTCTAGAATATTCGGTTGCGTTACCGACATGACGCTTCCGCCAGTCCGTTGCTCAACAAGGACTGGGTCGCTTACACTCTTGCGCTTCGTTGACGACGACGACGGTGGCGAGGTAGGAGGTGCCGGCTGCTGCCACGCAAAGAGACTCGTTATTGAACCACGCCAATCTGGAGAAGTTGGTCGAGCGGTGCTGGCATTCGCCGTCAGTGCGTCGAGAGTAGATTTCTTCTGCTTTGTGGTACCCTCCGCGTCATCCTCTTCTGCTTTTATGCCCTCAAAGCGCTTCAGAGTGTCCTCAGAAGGCCGTACGGAGGATGGTAAAAGAGCTTGTGGGCGAAGGTACCATTCCTCTGGTACGCAGAACCGCAATGTAGGCTTCTGGCGGGAATTTGCCAAAGACGATCGCATGAGGTCGGACAATACTGATGAGGATGAGATCTTCGAAGCTAATAAAGAAGTATACGATATGATAAGTGAGCAATACATTTGAAAATAACACATCACCCTCACTGCCATCCTGGATGATATACTCGAGGTTACCTCCGGCCATAGGTAAGCTCTTAACAAGACCCAAGTCCTCGACCACAGAACGAATGACATCCTCTACTATCGTATTCCGAGCATAATATACCGTCCAAACAAACCCGTCATGAATCTCGGGCACACGCGCAAATGAGAGAGACAAAGAGAGCGCCGCGTGTAGCGAAACTAAGCGTAGTGCTGGGGAATGCAAATGGGACGTCAGAGGAAATGTAGAAAAATGCTTCTGAGACGCATTTATCACTGGGTAGTTTAATTGTTCCAGTAAAGGAGCGATGGGAGTCGACGGGTCGATGATCCCTGAGTCATTCGGAGGATTGAAGTGGTAAGTTCCAAGACCAAGCAATACATATACACAGGATTACTCACCATCCCCGAGAGCTTCGAGTTCCGCCTCTTCCCACTTACGACCATTTGGTTCACTACGAACATGATGCAAGGCCCAACCAGTATCCTGTAGCTCTCCAAGGACACTAGATATCACTTCCTCCTGATCAGTAAGTACTCTGATAAGGTCCTGGGCAAGTGCATTGGATGACACTCTGGGGTGGTGAAGAGATCCGTTAGCCAGCAGAACGGGTACAACGAGTGAGTCGTCCGCCATAGCAGTGTAGGTATTTTACAATCGTGACGATGACTTCATCCAGCTCGATGATCGCCCGACGGTGGCCAGTGGAAGTCAGTTATGTTACAACGCCTGGGCTCGTCTCAGTTACTAGTAGTTCTGCCCGGTCGTGCCTATCCTCAGCAGATCAATTCCAGAGCTTCAAGTACGGGGACAACAGGTCATGGGAACAAGCCATCCATTCTGGCGAGGGAAATACCACGACTATTATAATGCACAAGGGGCAAAGTGGTCATAACGAGCAAACCCGTTTTTAAGCCTCGCTGTCGGGCGTGACACTGCGACAAGTTACGTCGGCATACTTTCTTGTTTACTAGGTTCACGCCACCAGAAGCTGTCTGCACTGCTCCAGCCAATAACATGTCGTTCACCATCGTGTCATATAAAGTTGGACTATCGGATCTGAGATGAGGGAAATAAAGCAAGCAAGCAAGACAACAAGCGGGCGACACTGTACAAGAGAGCCCAACGGGTACTAGAAAAAGTGGCCACAAAATCATGCCACAGACGAAGTGCCCTCCGTATCCACCGACGGATGCACCATATAATACACTCTCACATTTTCCCCATCTTGAGTGCTGGATGGCTGAGCCGGTGCAGACCCATCCGTTGTAGACTCTGGTAGCGAGTCTTGAACATCACCACGCACCTCGATGAGGTAGTTGTCCTATCAACAAGTGAGCATAAACCGACAAGACGAGACTACAAACAATATCTTACCTTCACCAACTTCCTCAGCAGCTTCGAAATGAGCTCCTTCTCATACTCCAGTTCATCCACATCCTGAATCTCCGATTCCTTCAGTTCCAAGTACCAATCAATCAATTCATCGCGGTCAACACCCCGCCCAGTCTCACGCTCAACTGCAGACAGATGCAGAACTACAAGGCTCTGTAGCGTCATGTATTTGTCGTGAGTTATGATCATCCTTCTCTTCGGGGCAGGCGGTGGTGCAACGTCAGGCACCATGCTGCCTGCACGCGACGTTGACGATGGCCCAGCACCACCACTACTTGTAGCAGTACGGTTCAGGGCCATGCCTAGAGAGCTTTCCTCCTCCATCTGGTCCATCGCTTCTATCTCCGCTGCGCTCATCTCGATATCTTGGCTCTCTTCAATCGCATCCGAGGTCTCATTGGCAGGAACGTTCCGCGCCTCGCGCTCGCCCTCTAATTCTTCCTCGTCGAAATCAATATCGTCTTGTTCGACGTGGATAATACTCTGGCGTAGAAGCGTGTATGCTTCTCGTACGAAGACTGGCGTGATTTCTGCTGTGCAGTTGGCACGGGCGATGGCTTCGCTCAAGCGGATCATCGATTCGAGTTGACGAACAGTGATCCTGTAAGAATGACGTCCTGCTCCTGTTGCATCATCCTGTCGGAGTATGCGGTACTTCTCTACAAGGATATCGGCGGCCTCTGGAGTTAACTGCACAAACATCAGCAATATCCAACGGACATCAGTTTGTACCCCACCTTGGGGTTAAACGTCCTGGCATACCGGATGTACCGCTGCAGAGCCTCCGTACTGAACTCCGGATTGATAGCTTCATCCTGGAACCGATGCACATTTACAATATGCTTAGCGATGTTCAAGTCTGTCTTCTCATCGCACTCGTCGAGTACAACAAAGAACAGATCGAACCTGCTCATAATCGGGGCACTCATAGCAACGTTGGCTCTCAGCGTGCGCTTGCGATCATAGCGTCCACCGATGGGATTAGCTGCAGCGAGGATACTTGTGCGAGCGTTGAGAGTTGCATGGATTCCCGCCTTCGCAATGGAGATTGTCTGTTGTTCCATCGCCTCGTGAATAGCAACTTGGTCGGAAATGTCCATCTTGTCGAATTCATCGATGGCGCAAATGCCATTGTCCGCAAGCATGAGAGCACCAGCTTCGATCGTGAAGTCACCAGTCTCTTCGTCTTTGACGACGGCAGCTGTCAGACCTGCTGCTGACGAGGCTTTGCCGGATGTATAAACTGCTCGCGGGAGAAAAGAGCAAATGTATCTGTTAGTGCATTAGCAGTTGGTTCAATATATTCTTATCATCAGTTGAAACGCACTTTAAGAATTGTGATTTTGATGTAGAAGGATCACCGACAATGCAGATGTTGATGTCCCCACGGAGGTGCATGCCCTCGGCTGTTTGTTTGTGGACACCGCCCATAAGTTGCAGAAGAAGTCCTTTTTTGACAATTTCGTGACCGTATACGGTGGGCGCTATGCTCTCTACCAGCCGAGAATATATGTGATCCGAGTCGATCATACTCTTGAGCTCATCAAACTCAGGCTCGGTCAGCGAGCGGAGGAATGCCTGTCCATCCTCTTCGCCCTCCTCCTCTTCTCCGCGAACATTAGTGCCACCCTAGGAGAGATTAAAATTCTCTAACGTGACCACAAGCACACACACATACCCTGCCATCAGCATCGTGCACCATGCATGCTAAGAATGCAGTCTTGTACTGCAAGTCTCGCACACCGAGACTCTTGAGCCCCGTTACACCACTTCCACCTACACCACCTGTTGACGCGTTTGCCCCGCTCTTACTCGCTTCACGCATTAGTTCTGCTTTGTTTCCACCTGGCAGTCCGAGTTGGCTGACATCCGGAACAACAATAAATGTTCCAGTGAAAACACATTTATCTCCTGCCTTGGCACGTTCGACAAGTTCAGAACGAAGGATAACGTCCAGAGATCGAGGCATGGAACCAGTGGGTATCTCGGATGGATTTTCCTGTATGCGGACCTTCTGCCAATCCGTAAATTTGGAAGTATCGATTTGAAGCTGCCATGCGACGCGGTTTCCACATGTAGGATTAGGACAGAGACTTGGCTGGACATATATAAGCGCATACATCCATGTATCTGTGAGGGACGTAACGTTACCTCTGTATATTTAAACTGCTGCTCTATTTCGTTAACGAGACCACCACAGACTTCACAGATGAAGCTACCATAAAGGAGCTCAGGCCTCACTTCGCTAGTGCGAGTGACAGTGCCACTGATACTCATTAATGTACCTATCTTATCGGTTCTTAGATCACGGATACCGGACACTAAAGGTAGATGGTAGAATGCGATGTTGAATTCTCGTGATTGGAGGTTTGCGGAGTCGGTCGTAGCGGCTGTAGGATTGATCTTGAGGTACTCGGGTTCGTACTCTGCGACAAGATTGTGCAGGGCGCGACGGAGATAGGGAAGGAAACGGTAGTACTGCTTCTGAATCGCGTCTGCAAGGACGTCGTCTTTTTGTAGGAGATGTGTAAAGTCAACATAGAGGGTGGTTATCTCGTATTCACGCATAGTGTGGATTTGCTGGATGTAGATCAATTCGCCTTCGATGACCTCTGGAAGGTCGCCATCGGATGCGGGCGTTGAGGCCAGTGCGACTTCTTCAGTGAACCTGCAGAAAATAATTAGAGCACACAAAAGATACGTTATATGACCTACGTCTTTAAGAAAGTCTCAAAGCTCTCAGACACGCTCTCGCCGACAGCATCTCTGACGAGTGGGACATCACCGTTTTGCTGATTTCTAGGTCGCCTTCTCCGTCTAGTTGTAGCACCGTCTTCCTCTGCCTCCTGAGCTTCGTCGTCGTTAAATGCAAGTGCATCAGATGTTGGTCTCCTTCTTGCGGATCTGGGCGTCCCATTAGAAGAGGACATGGTGGCCATGGGAGCGCTGCTTGGTGGCAACGACGACCTGGGCGCTGGTGGGGAAGATGGCTCATCGATATCCATATCTACAGAACTTGAAGAAAGAAAATTGCAGTTCGAGATCGAAAGTTTGTGATGGCAATTACTTTGATCGCGACGCGTTAGAACACGAGTGTGCCTGCCCTAAAGCGTGACATGGCACATCTGTAACACTAACACGTGATGTAAGTCGCAGTGATTTATCTAATTAGTCTTGTAGGTACCCTTCAAAGCTCAGAACGAGGAATGCAAAATTCAGTGCTCTATGTCAATCTATGTCTTAGCTTAGTCTACCAGCAAATGTTGTGATGCAGGCAATCTAGGGGTACGAGCCTTAAATGAGCTGGTATGATGCAATTTGGACGGATGCATTTACGAATATTTCTGTCAGACTCTGACTCATTGAAGCTTCAAACAAACGCTTCATTCCTGTCACCGATGACTGCCACGGATTCCGGACTAGAGCCTCTCGATCCTGCATATGTAGCAGATGTGCTTTCCAGGCCTCCTTTCATTCAGATCCCAGGCGTCTGCAACGTCCGCGATCTTGGTTCATATCCAACTGCATCTCCAGACGTGGTGACAAAGGCTGGTTATGCCTATCGTTCAGCAGAGCTTTCCAGCATCACCGAAGAAGGTGGATATCTAAGCCTTTTTGATATATGCAAACTCATTCCAATACAAGGTGCACGGAAAATGATCTCGCTCGGGATTTTCACTGTCTTTGATCTACGCTCAGATCCGGAGATGATGAAGTATAGCTCTCCGATACCTACAATCGAGGGTGTAGAGATAGTCCCCACGCCTGTGTTCAAGAGCGAGGATTATAGTCCAGAAAAGCTCGCCAAGTGCGTACGTGCTGCCACCGTGCCGCCCCATTTATCACTGACCTTCTCGAAGGAGGTTTGAGCTCTACGCAACTGGAACAACAGAGGTATGCAACTCGATCAAACATTCTACTATGTAATAGAACTCCTGCAGGCTTTCATGATCCTTTACTCCCAAATACTAGAACACGGCGGGCCCGCATTTGGTGCCATTCTGCGCCATGTCCGGGACAAACCAAACTCTCCTTTCATCTTTCACTGCACGGGTTCGTCCATACTTCTTCTTATCATCTCGGTAATTTCTCAATTTGTGTTAGCTGGGAAAGATCGGACAGGAATCATCGCTGCCATCCTTCTCAAGGTAAATTGCTGCCGTTTCTAGTCCTTTTCATCATCATAACCTTGGCATTTCTTCCAGCTAGCAGGCGTGGACAATCACTTTATCTCACAAGATTACTCCCTCACGCGAGTAGGACGCGAACCAGACCGCGAAAAGGTTCTAGGAAGACTTTTGAAAGAGCCTTTGTTCGCTGCCAACTCTGAAGCTGCAATGCGTATGCTAACATCTCGGTATGCGATATCCAAATCCTTCAATCATCCTTAACGCTCTCCTCAGATATGAGACTATGCGAGCCTTCTTCAATCTCTTGGAGGAGAAGTATGGTGGCGTAGAGACATATGTCAAGACCTATGCCGAGCTAACAGACGAAGACTTGAAAACCATCCGTTCAAACCTCGTCGTCTCAACAAAGTCTCGGATATAGATGTCTTGAGACCGATCAGATTTCTTGTAACTTACCCTGCATCATGACCGATGCCCATCACCGCCGCCCATCATTGATTCATCATGTTTTCCATCATTAGAGTATCATGTGCATGCAAGTATGTACTGTATGTCCGTCGCAAACAAATCCAATCAAACAAAACCTTATCAACCTTTCCTGGGTCCCACCACAGGTAAGCCCAGAGTCCGCCTCGTCCTCTGCTGCATTACCCCCGGTGTCGTCGCACCCTGCAACGTACTTGCCAGCAGCCCATTCTGTCTTGCCTTTGGATTGAGCGGGCTCAGTGCAGGCTTCGACGGGATAATTGGTGGTACTGGAAGGTCACCTGTCACTCGCCGCCGCATCGGGGGTTTGGCGGATGCAGGTGGCGAGAGTGGAGTAATGGTGATATCCTCTTGAGATGAAGAATTCCCAAGATCCTGACGTCGCGCTTTCTCGTGCTTGCTTTGGAGAGCGCGGAAATGATTGAGAAGTTCTTGCCATTTTATCTCATCGCGGCCAAGCTTGGAACGTGAGGCGATGGGATTGGGTGTCCTAGGATTTTGTTATCTTTAACACATGACGAAATGAGAGCGCATGAACTCACGGTTTGGGGGCAATGTGGAGAAAACCGGCAGAGTTAACCGCATTGAGACGGTTGCGGAGTGAAACGAAAGCGGTGGATTGTGGTAGCAGCATGAGCAACCCATATAGACATTTGAACAAATAGGGATAACGCTCAGGCTCAAGTAGTTGAAGGCGTAGGTCTTCCGTAGCATCATCATCAACCTTTGATCCATGTCATTGATAGATAACTCACAAGTGAACACCGGAGATTCGATCAGCTGCACCAATTTGTCGACCTGGACCAGCAGTGGAACGGTGATCTCCAGATCAGCACTGGCGTAACATTTGTTAGCAACGATCAAACAGTCATGTAAGACGGACTCTCACAAGATATATAGCAAATTTGATGCATGTTCATAAGCCTGCGCAAGTAGGCACAACGAAAACACTGCAACAGCATTATGACACCATGACCTGTAAAGCGTCGTAAACAGCGCCTGTCCATCTTGCTATACATGTCATCAGTTAAGAAATCAAACGAGAATACCATCAACCAACCCTTGTCTCAAGGCTCTTCAAGCGTTTTCGGAATTCTGCCAGTTCAGGCGAAGTGATCAGTATCATATTCAACTTCTGCACGATCTCGCTTGCAAACTCCAGATCCTGTATGATAGCAGTCAGCTAACATTGTATCAGGGACCATAAGAAACAAGCAACCTCTTCTTTCTCCAAAATTTCTGCAAACGTCTTATATATCCTCTCCGTATTGAGATTGAGGCACAATTGGCGGATGATAAGACTGCCGCGAGCCTCAAGGAGCTTCCTATCGGTGCTGAAGAGTTCTAGAAGGTTCATCATGAAGACCTTGAAGTAGCTCTCTTCAGAGGAAGATGATATCTGCGCAAGGAGCTGCAGGTCGTGCTTGATGACCTAACCACAACATGAGTCACGTGATGCAGGTCTATGCACATTTGAGTACCTCTTCGGACGAATCCGACAACGTCTTCAACAACGCCGGGAAAGTACCATCATCCATCGCAAGAATCTGACAATCTCCTCAGTGTGTACATCTTCCACGCAGATTAAAGCGTACCTTCTTCGGTGCTTTCTGGTGCAGCATAATAAGCCACTTCAGTGCAGCAACCCTAGTCTGCTCATGCTCGCTCAAAAATTGTATTGTCAGCTCGTTAACCGTGGCCTGGTAATTAAATTGGTCTGCTTCCTCCTGCACGGGTGAAGGAGGTGTTGGGGCTGGAGGTGGTGGAGCACCCGGTACACTATTTGATGACATGCGTGATTGAGGCCTGCTCGAAGATTCTGTGATAGTGGTTTGCATTGTCCCTGAGCGAGGACGCTGCGTCATGGTGGTCTTTTCTGATGAAGACGATGGCTGGTTGTCGCCCATTGATTCGGGAGAAGAGGCTTCTCTGGATGGTGGCTGCACATTGATTTGTCGTGAAGGTTGGGGAACTGGGTTCGGTGAGCTTGCTGGCGCAATTGACTTTTCTGCTGTATTCTGTCGAGATAGGCCCTCCACTGGCCCAGGTAGATTTTGAATGACGTTCAAAAGTAGCTTGTTAGTCCGGAGTGCAGCCGACTGGATCATCGGGACATGGTGTGCTAGATTCGGGAGTATGGCAGGAATAAGACGAGGCGTGAAAGGTACCATAACATCGGGCACAAAGGTCAAGAACTCGGCAAGCCAACGAAGGGCTGTAGATTGTTGAATTTCGTCATCTGCGCACGCAGGATAAGTATAATACAGTATTAGCTTGGAGAGAAACAGCTCACGTTGGTTGTCAAGTTGTTGTATGAGAATTTCTATTATGGCTGCATAGTCTATCCGCACACCCTGCCCAGGAACCAAGGCTGCACGAATGTTGAGTAGTCTCAATGAATGTGTTTCAAAAATCCCTACCTCCAGTGCCGCGATAGTCTTCCGATTTGTGCTCATCCTTCAAACTGTACTCCCCATCATGATCGTGACCAAAATCACTCTCAGGGATGAAAAGTGCGCGTTCAGAGTGAGACATAGTGATGTCAGGAAGCTTCTCATCTGAGCGTCGTAGATCGGAGGACTCAGCGTGTTCTTCTTTGCGTTGACGAACCATACTGACATCTCTGATTTCACGTAGGAAATCAGCAAGAATGTTTTCTGTGGCTACGCGCACATCCTCGGTGGGGTCTGATAAATACTTCCTAGATGGGTGCATTAGCGTGGAACATAAGCTACAAACCTTCAGACTTACAGAAGGCCGTCTAGGAACTCTGGGAGGTATGTTATAAGTTCGAGCTCCGGGACCGAGTCGAGCACCGTAATCCATGATACCAGGTAGCTCCTTGTGAACGGACTAAGAACATATATTCTGTCTTGCAGAAGTGGAATGAAGCGCGCGAGGGAGAATGCCTTCTTCTGCACAGTGACATTTTCTCCTAGGGAGCGATCATCGGGGTAAGCAACAAGTATACTCTGCTCCTGAGAATCGAAGAGGTCGCGAATCCTCTCCGTCTCTGGATACTGTGGAATATACACCGAAGCTGTCTCTGCCACAATATCCTTCAGAAGTCGATCAAGTAGCTCCGCCCCATTCTTGACCGATAGCTCTGAATCAGCAGCTAGCTGAGAAGTTCGGCTCAGTCGTAATGCAAAACTTGACGAGGAGCTACCGCACTTTACTGAGGGCGTCGAATATAGGGTTGAAGTAAACAAGAACCTCGCCCTTGGACACTTTTGCGATGTTGTACAGACATTCAGCGGAGAAATACCGTATTCTGTTTTCTGGGTCCGTAAAGCATGCTAGGACGGGTTCGATGAATTTGTCCATGTACGGAGCGACATCCACGCCGAGGGCAATGGCTGTACCAGCGAGGCCGATGAGTCCTCCGTTTCTGATGTGAAGGGGATTTGACGGATTGCTGAACATATCCACCAGCTGTTCGATGATCTGGGTTATACGACGTTGGTCACTTTGCTGGTGGCATTCCCGTATCTGCCTGAGAACGCTTAATGCATTACTATCAATTACAATCAAGTATAATCACTTCTCTAGTTCAAGAGCGGCTGCCTTTCTCTTCTCATAAATCTTGTCTACGAGCTGCTTTGCCACAGCGGTGTCTGCAAGACAGTCACGGTGTTAAGTAGTCATTTGACTGTGGTGAAGAAATAACTTACCCATGACTGCAGTTTACAATAGAACTAACCGCACAGGTGACAGATATGAATGAGAAAAGCGGCGTCAAGCCTCTCTGGAAGTTAATGGGACAGACTGCGTGTAGCTCCACCGCGCCGCGCTCGATGATTGCACGTCACGTGATTGTCCTGGCACGTGCAGTCCGCAACCACTAGGTTTTGTAGTAATCTGTACACCATATGCACTCAGGTGTGATTCAAGAAAAGCAACCATGCATAGTAGTGCCAGTTTGCTTATTTCTAGTACCGGATAATCTTTGAACCTGCTGGATGTGCTGAGCGAAGAAGAATCACTCAAGAAGTTACATTATTTGATATATATCATAAGGAAGCTATCGTCGCAAAACATCTTCCAGCACAACACGTGCAGTTTGTGCATCGGCACGTCCGCGGCTGAGCTGCATGACTTTACCCACAAGCTTGTTGAGAACTCGAGGATTGCCTTGGCGCACTGCTTCCGCCTCATCAGGAAGCGCTTCAATAGCTTCGACACACCACGCTCGAGTGGAGGCGCTATCACCTTCTGATACAGCCTCAAGAGAAAGTTCCTGTGCGAGCACAGAGGGAGCTGATGAAGAACGATTGGCGATAATATGCTTCAACAGCAATTTCCCCGAAGTTCCTGGTAGCCATAATCCATTAATATGATGCTGGAGGAAAAGGGAAGGCTTACCAGTAATTTTGCCATTCTGCACCAGGTCGATGAGTTCGCCTAGTTGCTCGACAGATACGGGATTATCGCTGAATGTCTCTTTCCTAGCAGTCAATTGCCCAATAAGCTCGTGCGTCATCCTGAGCGTAAATGTATATGCATAAAACTTCCACAACCAGGAGAAAACCAAACAAACCAGTTGACAACGACTCTCGGGTCCCTCTGTTGCGCGAGGGAATCAAAGTAATACACAGCGCCCTTTCCAAGTTCACCATCGAATCCAACTTCGCGACCTGAGTCGATGGCCATGAGTACATCTGTATCACGCTCAGATAGTCCAAGATTCAGCAAACGGGCACGGGTTGCATCAGGAAGGTCCGGCATGGACTTGCGGATGGTCTCAATGTACTCCTATAGGGTGTTTCAGGTGACATGAACAGATTTAGAAGCAGGCTGTTACCTCCGATAACAGCAATGGAGGGATATTCGGGTCCGGCATGTATCGATAATCAGGAGAATCCGCTTTGCTTCTGAGATTGAAAGTTTCGGCCTTATTTTCATCAAATCCTCTGGTATCCTGCGGGACAGAGCGGCCACTTTCGAGCAGCTCGATGTGGCGAAAGACCTCTGAAGCTGTTCTAACATTAATAACAATTCGGAATGGCTGCACAGACAGTTTACTAACTGATCGCTATCATCATGAACTTCACGCTATTGAGGTTTTTGATCTCGCAACGAGTGCCATGCGCATGTCCGTGTTTGTTGACAGACACATTCACGTCGCAGCGGAAGGACCCCTGAAATAAATCAAATTAAGAGTGAATTACATTTGAAGGAGACCGATGCCCCACCTGCTCCATGTTACCATCACTGGAGCCAACGCATCGAAGGACGGCCTGCAATGTCCGAACATAATCCGCGGTCTCTTCGGGGGATCTACATAAGTGGACTAAGTCACCACAAGAGAGTGATTTAGATCAAGGTATATTCACCGCATATCAGGCTCTGAAACTATCTCCATCAACCCTGAGCCAGCTCGATTTAGGTCAATAAGTGATGTACGTCGAAGCCCATCAAATGTGGATTTCGCCGTATCCTGTGTATATTTCGGCCTCAGTCCATATTCATACACAAAACTACATCCGTCTGACCTGTTCAAGCTGAATTTGCGTGATTCCCACTGAAACATCGCCTTTGGAGAGTTTTATATAACCACCCGAGGCTAGCGGAGCTTGTGGAAAGAATAGGTTGTCAGTGTATACTCTACTACGGAATTGAGAGTTGAGCATACCGTAACGCTGAGTTATCTGATATCCTGCTGGGAGGTCAGAGTAAAAGTAGTGTTTTCTGTCAAACGCTGAATGGGGTTGAACTTTTGAGTTCAGTGCTAGCGCCGTCCTGACCCCCAACTCTACGCATTTTGGGTTCAATGTCTGAAACGTGAGGTCAGCTTGCATGCTGAGAAAGGGTGAGGTAGGCTAACTGGTAATGTTCCAGGGAACGCAGAGTCGAATGCGGACACAGTAGTATTGGGTGTCTCACCCGGACGAGATGTGAATGACTCTGTGCATGTTCAATTATGTGAGAACGTGGTTGATGGACTAGAAAGACGCACCTGAGAAGAGTTTGCGGCGGGATTTGATCTGGGCATGCACTTCGATACCTATGACCACTTCCCAGTCGGGCCACCGCTTGTCATAGATTGCCTCGCGAGTATGAATTTGCCGTGGGCGCCAGAACTGGTGCAGCTGTACAGAGCGCCATGGACAACGTCGAACAAGCATCAAAATTATAACTTTCCTTTCTAAGAAAACTTCCGATTAAAAGCACTTGATCATCATCTCATCACAGCGTCAGGTGCAACTTGAACCAAATATATACGACACTGCCAGGCTGTTCAAAGCTGTGCGTTAGCTGATTCTCTCGTGGAATGCGACTTGCTAGAGCGTTGATATGATCCTTGTCCTTGTCACCGCCTAGTGCCGCTCGTTCTAACCCACTTCTTCTATACTACGGGCGTATCGCATCAATGCCCGCAAATCTCCATTCGAACCTCTGGTCGGTGATCCGACAGGATAGCATCACTACTACTGCTAGGGAGGAAGATGAAGAGCCTTTCCTCCCGGTTTACGAACCCCCTGTGGGAAGCAAAGTGTAACTTTGTGCCTCCGAGTGGCTTCTTTTATCGCTGATTGATTTGCTTCATTCCTTATTCTTCGTGTGGTCGTTTATCTATGCGGTGTCGATCATTAGCAGTAGATATCGGGGACCGCCTCTCGCACTGGCAAGATCGCCGACCACTTCAAAGTGCGTGCGTATATATCTTTGTGGTTTTGTAGCTGCTAATAGAGCCCCAGTCTTTCAGAGTCGTTTTTGCAGATGGATTCACAAGAGACCATGGTATATACCTACAATCTACTCGCTGAGTGTGCTCCCCTGCAATTCTCTGTGCTGTACGTCGTCCTGTCACATTTCCCCGTCGTCATGATTTACCTGAAACGGAAAGCGTTGAACCTGAAGCAGATCAGCCAAATCACTACACCCTGTCCCTTTCAATGAAAGTCGGTTATGTCGAAAGAGCGCTTTGTGCTCCAGTCACCCTGAGACTATCAATAGATCCCCGGCGGCTGGACTTCTCTGTCTTGTAAGTCACAACATGCCAAGCTCAACAGGAAGGCTCATCTCCCAATCAGCATCTTTCCTCCAAGAACGAGTTTACCGGCTGGTTGTCTGTACCACCTGCGCGTTTGGCTCCAGACTGCAGGCATTGACCATCGGATATTTAGCGATAACGATCTTTGGGTTGGGAAAGACCCGGACTTTCGATCCGTCGGAGACGCTACTTTTGCTGTACTGCGAAATGCAACACAAGACATGCTGATATATCAGGGGATTGTAGGTCGTGCGCATGTTAGCTTCATAATAAGGTTCGTCCTTTCTTCATAACATGAGACCTTAGTTCAATATAAACTGCGTAGGTGGAAGCTCGTAGAAGTCGGCCTATACAGTCTCTCTCTAGAGTACGAAGCCGGAGGCGCCGGACGAACACTCTTCGAAGACTACTATATGAGATTAGAGTGCGAACCACAAATCGTCACATTCCTGATCTAGTACGTCCCCCTTCCACAATGTCAGTTCACAACCTCACCAACCTTAGCGCCATACCTGTGACTTCAACGCCCCACGGTGCATCCCACCGTCTCCGCTTCTGGCTCCGCACACCCTTCGTATCGCATTCCCCTGCCTCCTCTGCCTCCTCTCAGTCCGAATCCTACATCTACCAGCGCATATGGAAATCAGATGACTTCAAGATAGGCGCTGGCCTCAACTTCGAAGCACTAGGATCAAAGCTCGTGATGGGCGTCCGCGATCTGGATTCACCACGAATAGAACGTGATTTCCCGTCTTTGAACCCTAACCGACAACGGAGCGCTCGGACACCTACAAATGCAATTGGTAGCTCGCGATGAAATTCGATGAAATTATCTGTCGTGCAGTCGTTGATCCCAGACCTTATTTATGACTTTATATGCTTCTCATCTCACGACAGTTCGAACGTTCATGTTTATTTCATTTACTTACTCACGTCCCACGTCTAACATCGCGGAAAATTTATAGTTCATGCGTAAGTTACGATACAAAATTGTATTTGTGGGTTTTAAAATGCTGAAATACGAGGGGAAAAATATCGACGCTGCCAAACTTGAGTGCCAAGGCGAAGAGTGATTTAAGTGAAAAATAGCGCGGACGCTAGGAATGTGACTATAAAGCCAACGGACATAAGTGCAACACTCATCCCACTGTACTGCGCTGTTGAGGTCTGAACGTTTGCCCAATGAATCTCGCCATGTGCTTCGGTCCCTGTAGAAAAATGGATAAATAAACCAAACACCTGCAGGATGGCAATGCCAATGAAGACTGGGCTGTAGTATCATGACAGCTGGTCTGTGGCCCCCAGAACGAGCAAGCTAGAGATTGTTCCAGGGACCAGCACCGCTGTGAGGCGACCTCCTTTCTATTGCGCTCCCGTGGCGACGGCAGCGTTTTCACCGAGAGGAAGCTGAGGTGTCTTGATTTCGTTGATAGCCCTGTTGATAGGAGCATATAGGCCATTGGTTTCACCATGTAGTGTTGCACTCGAGAATGACAAGCCTGGAATACCATTCTCGCTGTCTTGTGTCGTCTCCGATCTGCTGAGCGCGCAGCCACGCGAGATCAATGGTAAAAACATGCGAAAGAGTGTGTACCAACCGTCTCTTCTTGTTGGGCATATCAGGCGAAGTATTGCTTGACTTGCCCGAGCCCTTCACATACATCGTAATGCAGGTCAGTCATGCTCATGCAAACAGCTCAAACCACCCACTTTTCCTGTTTTCGGGCGTTTTAGAACTTGTTTTGGTTGTCGTTCGCCTTCATCAAATACGTAGTCGGGAAGAGCAGAACTAGTGAAAATGAGTGAGATCGGAAGGGATGACTTGCCGCATCAAATTGCACGACCTTTTGATGTTCCGCACCACAATACCCATTGTGTCTTCATCGTACTTCTCCCACATCTTGACGAGCTTGGTAAACTCAGTGGTCGGATATGATATATCGAGCCTCCGCGGTCCCACAGCGCCAACTTGAAAACAGAAAATATGAGCCGCAGACATCCTGCAGGGAAACTATGTAGGAACCGAGGACGCACAAGGCTTGGGTTCGATAAGAAGTCCAATGTAAAAGGTCGTCGAATGCACTGTACTCGCACCCTCGAGGCCTTCAATGTCAGCTTGTGTTCGCTTGGCGACGACGTCTGAGATCTGTCCCTGTGCAACCTGTCTGACTTCCTCTTCCGTAATACAATGTAAAACTTGGTCAAAGCCTTTGATGAATGGATGCGCGAGAATCAGTGAATCGACGTATTCGAGCTTCATGACCAGTTGCCGTATCCGAGACTCGACGGTTCCTGCCCTGGACGTGACTTGCAGACTTGCCGAACGTACGACGGAAAGAACTCTTACCATTTGATCTGTAGCTCTGCAGTGGCAGTTGATGCGATAACTTGAAGGTAGTATCGATACTTGTGGAAAAAGTCATGTTTCTGGAAAAGTTCTGACCAACTTGCTGTCCCGACGATAACTTTGTCCACGATGTCCGCTCCTATACGACCTTGAGAATACCACAAGAGACTGAATCACAGGGGGGACATTCACCTTTCTTGAACTCTTCGGTGACAATCATCTGTGTGGATGCTGTAACATTGTGAGTTGAGCACATTGCAGGATATGCGGGTGTGATGATAGGCATCCTATGCGATCGATCTGCAGGATAAAGCTGTGGAAAGTAGATGAACAAAAGTGCGCATGCTAAAAGGAATTAAGTATACTTTTGGATTCCAAACGCGAACTTGTAATGGTCCCTCTTCTATTTGTTTCAGCAGCACCGGTTGGGGCCACGACCTGGATATCAATAGCATACACGCATACAAAGCACTTCTATGAGCAGGCGCACCATTGGTACATGATGATGAAAAATCGGCTAACGATCGCCCCCGCAGTAGCATTGGGATATAATTGACATATTCGAGCGACAAGGATTGCCCACGCGACACCGCCCAAAAACCCGTTTACATTCGAGTAAATGGCCCTCCCTGAACGCGGTTCATCAGCAACGTGCATCATCTCAAAAAATAGGAGAGTAACTCACGTTGAGCCCAGAGCTTGATACATCGAAGTGAATCTCGATAGACCTCAACATGGGGCACCAGACGTAGAATTTCATCATTCACCCGTGAACCTACGCGCATGTGAACATCGGTGAACAATACAAAATGTGAGACCTACCTCCAAGACTTCGCACACATCGCTCATCTAGATTTCGCAAGAGGTTGTCATCCTTCAGTGACAAATCATCTGGTATAGATGACAGCGCCAGACGAGCCATCAGGAAATCTAATGGTATTCCTGAGATTTTGGTCTTGATAATTGGAACGTACGCTTCCGGCACACCCTGATCACCATCATCAGTCTGTAAAGTAGAGGCTAGTACCGTTAGATCAAACTCACCGACACCTCCGTAGCATCTTCTAGTTCGCTAAGTATCTTCTCGAACGTTTCGAAAAAGTCTTCGCGAGATACATGTTTAGGAACAACGCAAAGAGTATCAATATCGGACCCAGGTCCATGAACGCCGAGACGATATGAACCGAAGGTAAATATTTTCCCTCCAGCAGCGTTCGCAGCTGCTTCCGAAAGCCCGCGAGACAGGGACACCTCATACACAAATTTTTTGACGGCGGCAGCTACACGTCCGAGCACCGTTTCCCTGCGAAAATCGAAAGCGACCTTAGCATCGCCTGCCTCTCCAAAGGATGCAAGTCTAGACACGGAAACAATCCAAGAACCATGAAATGCGTATGCAATGATCTTCAACGATAGCGCAGCGCCACGAGGTTCTCAGCGAGCCGGATTTTGTCCGCGCATCGATGTTCAACGAAAGCAAAAAAGTATTGATCCTACCTGAGCCGGGCCTCCTCCACACTCTCAAAAGTATTCTGTCTTCTCAGCTCCTCCATCAAAGTCGCTGTGACCTCCTTTTCTCTCTCAGTCGATTCGGCCGTCGAGATTGGCGGTGTGACCCCAAGAAACCTAAGTCGACTGTCAGTTCAATGATTAGATGGATGAGGCTTGCATGTACCCTTTCTCCGTGGTCATGATTGCGTGAAGTTGAGACGGAAACAAATTTGTGGCTGAACTTGCGTCGAACGAGTTGATCGTGTAGAGTTGCGGGTCATGGAATTGGAATCACCCGCATCACATTTCAGTAGCCTGCTTAGTAATCGATATCCCCGAGCGTTGGCATTTGCACAACACATCATCAAAGCATAAATTGGGCAAAACTCTACGTTCTAAGGGTAGCATGTAGGAGTAGGGGTATGCACTACCAGAACTCGAAGGCACTGGAAATATACGTATGATATACGCTATAAATAATACAATATAAAAGTCAAGTAGCGTCCCGAATGATCCAGGTAAGGAACAGAAACGCCCAGCGATCTATCGATCGTCAGAAGAATGATTGTGAAAAAGTACCACGTTACAATGAAGAAAACAAAAGGAGAAAGTGTGGATAGAAGTAGGAAAGTATGTCCGGGAGGTTCAGAATTGTTCCTTGCTTCGAATATATCCCTTCTGTGCGAACCGCGCAGTTTTAAAGTGAGTGCGATCTTCTGCGCGCTTAAGGGCCCATTTACGGATATACCATGCAATCAAGGCCACAAGGAGGATGCCAGCGATGGCGCCTAGCACGATACCGACTATTTTACCGGTGGAAGAAGAACTGCTTGTCGTTGACGGTGAGGGTTCGGGAGGACTAACAGGTGAACCCGATGGGTTTCCACCGAATGGCCAGTAGTCTCCACCAGCAGGGGGGAGAACACAGGTCAACGCATCTCCATCAGTGTTATCCAGGAAGTCTGACTGGGTCGTGCTCTGCACGGTGTTGTTGATGTCGATAACAAAAGGCGCAGGGGAAGGTGTTGGGTCACCAGTAGTGCAGTTGGGACCCCGTGCCCCAATGAAAGATGTATTTCCAACGAGGACGTTGTTTTCTATTGTAAAATTGGTTGCAGACGAGATGGCAATGCCGTAGCTGAATGCGCCAGTGAGTTCGTTGTTAAGCACTGTCCCGCCAGTGCTGACGTTGTTAAGATACTGATTCCCAAACCAAGTTCGAGGACCAATTGCAATTCCGATTCTGAGACATTCTTGTCAGCACCTTCATGTGACATGAGAAAAGTGGTTGCCCATACTTGATGATGACATCTTCATTATTTGTACCCTTGGTGGCCGACCCTGTGTCAGAGCTAGTGGCGAACCCACCAGCAATGGTATTGTTGGTGACCACAACTCCCTTATAGTCGCCGCTATAGGGCGCTACGTCAACCATGTTGATTCCTCCGAGCAGCGTATTCTGCATCGCTGTGAGGAACCAACAAGAAGGCATGAAAAATGTACACTTACAGTCTCGACCCAGATCGTGTTGTTCTCAACGCGAGTTCCGGGAGAGCCAAACAGCACGATGCCTCCATCCGTGGGATTATTGATCATATTGTTACGAACAAGGCTGTTTGAGCACGCCACACTAATACCGTCGGCCCACTGCTGGAAAAGATCGGATCCCGCGGGTCCAATATCATTGTTCTGGACGGTAGTATTGTTGCAATTCAAAGATCCCTCAGCGACATGGAGACATGACCAGCCCCTGGGGTCATAAGAATGCACATATTCGATAAGCTGGCCCGAGTTTGGACCGCCCATTTCAATATTGGCACCTCCGATGGTGGGAGGTGCGCCAGCCCGTGTGCCGTTGATCTATGAGACAACAATAAGCGCGAGGGGAAATGATGAAGAGTTCATGATTTCACCTGCACGTTTCGTAGCCTCACTCCACCACAATTAGCGCAAGTGCCATCGACGGCTGTTGTGTGTCCAGTGCCATTTGAGACAGGGCCGTTGACTACTAAGACAGCTCTACTGTTATCAGTGGGATAACCGAGAGTGCTGATCTCTTGATTGGGTGACGCGAAAAGAATGGGGGCCTGTATGAGATATTGGGTGCTTGGACAGAGGCTCAACACATAACCAGAGCCAGAAGAGTTGAGAAGAGTGTTTAGGCGGTCTGTAAGGGTATTAGATGGGTCAGCAGGCTCGCAAGTTGAAGCTGCTCGAGGCACAGCTAACATTCTGTAAAACATTGTGAGCAAAGAAGTAGGGGCACAAAAAGTCTCATACCTGTGGAGATAATTGAGAGGCATGGCGAAGGAAATCTACTTAATATTGCAGGTGGAGTCACAATGAAAGGCCCAAAAGACAAAAGGTGCAACAAAAGCAAGGACACAAGGCAGCCGCAAGGCAATCGTGAAAACGTGAAAAGATTTAAGGAATGGAGCAAGCAACTCAACCGAGCGCCTCTCAAGATACAAGTTCAGAGCCGAGGCAAGTGTAAGCACAGGTAACGCCGCGTCGAAAATGGATCATGTCATGACTGCCTATTCTAGAAATGTCATCATTGCGTAGTTACGGTTCCCATTCGAACCCTGCCCATAACCACTCGTGTGGGTGCCAGCAGTGAGTCAAATTTTAACCACTAGTACTGATATGATCCTGCTTGAAGCCGCAGGACAAACTGACTACACGCTGAAGATAACTTTTAATAGGGCATCTGGACTCGCACCGCTTCTACATACAACCAGAAAGGCTGTGCCAGCACAAGAGGGCCGAGCCTGAAATCTGACACATCGGGCCCTTTGAAAATGTCTATTCATGTCTATGATAAGCCCCAGGGCCTAAAGCACAATACATTGACCAATCCATTCGAACGTTGGACGTCTGAGCCGGCATTGGAGTGGAACTTGAGATCGTCTCATCACGGATTTAGCAGCAGCCCAGCAAGCTTGGCCCCATCGAGGGTCGCACTAGGTCTTGGAAAAGGAACAAGGACCTCCGATCCAACTGATGTCCCAGAATAATACAGGCGTCTCGAGATTGACCAGGAGGTCACCAAACCGCTTCAAATTGGTATCCGGGCCCTTGTAGAAAGATGATTTCTGCAGGTAGAAGCGGCCCGATAGAAAGTCATCATTTAGTGCCTGTGTATGTGCCTTCTGAACTGAAAATGAACTTCGAGAAGGTTTCGTGCAGAAGATCAGCTGATAGGCTTCTTATCTTGGCTTTACGACCTCCTTGCAAATCTCTGCATCGCAGCCTGCAGCTCTTCAAGCCTGGGAACAGCGATATATGATAACAAGCAGATCAGTGGAATAGGCAAAACTGTGTTGCAAACATCCTAATGAGTTCCACTCTAATACCGCACATCGTTGAACAGCTTCAATACGAGACGGTCCGGTAGGAATGTGATAATTATAAGCTGGTAAGCTTCTTATCTTTTGTTTCCGCATGTCGCTCCCACAATGTTGGTTATTAATCTTGTCCGAGCGCGAGATCTCGCAAGGGTCACTCGGTGACCACTTTGCTACCCCCCTTTCAACATCATGGCTAAACTACTGAGTGTAGCACTAGGCTTCTTGAGCCAGCCATTCACCCATCTTTCCCAGCTATCGTTCCTAGCTGATCCTGTCTGGATAAACAATGGCCAGGTTATCACCTCGGAACTCTCCAACTCGATCCAAGAGACGCTCGATATTTGGAATATCACTGGACTATCCGTCGCAGTTGTCCCGAGGTACGGCGAACCGGAATTTCATTCATGGGGAAACAGGACAGAGGATGGGGACAAGACAACAGAAGACGTGCGAACTGCTCAAATATCTTCCTGTATGAACTCTGAATCTGCAATCTCCAGACATTGTTCCACATGGCGTCAGTATCCAAGGCTTTCTGTGCGAGCGCTCTTGGAATTTTAATGGATGACTACGATCATGGAAGAAACGTCACACCACTTCCCCCCGCTCTGTCGGAAATTAATTGGCATACCTTAGTGCAAGATATTCTTCCGGGAGAATGGCAATTGATGGATGACTGGGCGTCCAAGAAAGCAAATTTGAAGGACATTCTTTCTCATGTGTCTGGCCTTCCTCGGTAAGCTCAAACAATCTCACCCCAGCACAAGATTCTATTGAGCGTGAGCTAGCCACGACTACTCGTATGGACCGTACGACAGCCCGAAAGATGATGTATCGCGGATGCGCTATCTAAGGCCTGCCTTTGAGCTCCGGGAACAGTGGTCGTACAATAACAAGGTAACAGTCTTGGCACAAGCGCTGAATGCATCGTCATAATGTACGAACAGATGTTCACGACGGTCGCACACATCATTGAAACCTATTCCGCGCAAACATACACCTCTTTTGTAGAGGACCGAATCTTCACACCTCTAGGAATGTCCTCTTCTACGTTCTCACCCGCAAAGGCAGAAAAGACTGGTAGATTCACCCAGGGATGGACCAGCAATGGCAGACTCTTGCCAGAGTGTTTCACAGAAGAGATGGCAATACTGATGGCCGGTGCTGGTGGTGTGATTTCGAGTGCTGTAGACATGGTAAATGCCTTCAAGTTTACCTTTTATCTACCAACTGAAGACGATTGTTGTCATCCAGTCGAAATGGGTTGCATTGTGGCTTAACAAGGGTATGCACAACAACGTCACCGTCATACCGCTGTCTGTGTACGGAAATGCATCACAGTCATATTCCGTATCCATCAGCGCCTCGCCTGATCCTGAGCTCTCGATTCAGGGGTATGGGATGGGATGGTTCCGAAACTCGTACCTGGGCCACGATGTAACAAAAGTCCATCCGTTTTAGTGCATGATGACTGATGGCGGAGTACTAGCTCGTATATCACACAGGGTCGGTTCCTGGACTCTCCACGCTAGCCTCATTCCTTCCCAATGATGATGTTGGAGTCGTCGTTTTTGCCAATGGCGGCGATAAAGCAACACCCGTGATGAATATCTCCCACCGCATAATCGATGCGGCTCTGAACCTGCGGTCAAAACCATCACCGCTGATGTCCGTTCTTTTCATTACCAAGCCCCTTTCCTTTTACTCACCTTATCACCGATCTAGTGAACCCAACACGCCCGAGAAGAAATCAATCACCCCTCCAGCCGAAAACGTCGTTGATTTGGAACTTGCGCTTGAAGAATTCTCGGGAACATACGCTAACGCTGGATACGGCCCCATCAACTTTTGCAGTCCTTCTGGCAGTTCTTCATATTGTCAAGATGTAATCTCCGACTTTGCTGCAGTGGATTCAAACAAGTCGAGTGCTCCCCAGTCGCATCAGCTATTCGCAGCGTGGCCTCGCGTGTGGTCATCTCATATTCGAGGCGTGCATCGGTCTGGAAATACGTTCGTGGTGCAGTACACCTCGTTGTTCCCGGAAGGATATGGGCGCGACACTACACCATTTGAAACAGCGGAAATAGGGACGTCCGAGGCTACGGCAGAGTTCGTTGTGGAAGACGGAAAGGTTGTTGGATTTGGCTTGGTCGGGCTTGTGGGTCAGCTCACGGAGAGGGAGCGAACGCATACGACTGTGAAAGACCGAGCTGAGGTTTGGTTCGATAAAGTGATGTAGTGATGAAATACAAACGAGTAACTGAGTCATTATCTATACGAGTGATAGTAAATTCAGAAAGACAGCGCAGCTTAATGTACGATCTAAACGTGAAGTGATGGAGAAATGAATGAAATCGAGGAGGACAGCTAATATACAGATGTAGCCTAAGATAGTCGTTTAGTAGATTTCCCTTTTCAAAAGTGTTCCTCCCGACCTGAATTCAAAAAACTTAATACATATGGCGCATCAATCCATGCACTATGATAGATATGCATACCACAAACCTGACACAACCCAACCCACCTACTTTCTCGCCCTCAACTGCGCCCTCAAATTCCCATTCTCCGTTTGCATCGAATTAAGCTCATCCAACAACGCAATCCTCTGCGTCTGCTCCGACATCCTCATCCCATCCACTTCCTCTCTCGCCTTCCTCAAAGCCTCTGTGCACTCCGCAAGTTGACCTTCGAGTTGCTTGCGTACCTTCTCAGGCGCTAAAGCAGCTTCTTCGGCGAGAGTAAGCATCTTGGCGCTCAGCGAGCTATTAGCCTCTGTGAGCTGTCGACACGTCTCTGCTTGATCTGCAGCGTGCATCTCCATCTCGCGGGACTCACTGACCGCACGTTCGATAGCGTCTTGTAGGTCACGTATCTCGTCCATCCTACCCAAACAAGATCGTTCAAAACTCAATTCGACTTGAATAAGCGAACAAAGACTCACAATGCATTCTGCTTGGATACCAAAGAAGCATTCTGCCGCTCAAGCGTCGATACCTGCCGCTGGTACGTCTCTAGCGCTGTATTACTGTCTTGTGCAAGCTTTTGAGCGCGTTCTGCGTTCTTCTTGAGTAGGTCGTGTGCTTGGGCGAACCGTATGAGTCTTTCGATTAGTGCTCGATCGTCTATGATAAGTGCTTGGATGCGCGAGACGAATGCTTCGACGCTGAATGTGCCTTTGATGTGGTCTGGAAGTGGAGGACTAGTTGTTGAAGTGGGAGTAAGAGGAGGTTGGGAGCGGACGTCATAGAGAGATTTGAGCGCGCGTACGTCCATGTCAGAAAGGGTGGATTTAGACGGCGATGGTGATGATCTGCCTGTATTCGAGATCATGGAAGGGTTTCGAAGGTGTCGTTTGCTGTTGAGTTTCGAGGCGCGGAGTTCGGGAGCGGGAAGGATGTTCCAAATGGGTTGGAGAATGGCGATAATGTCTGCTGCTTCGCCTGTGTATTCGACTGGGGGGCCGGTCGGTATTGACGGGGTATCAATGAGTTCCTGGGGTTGAGATGAGTGCTTTTCATACTGGAAAATACTGGGATGTTACCTTGATTCGTGACTCCAGGGATTGGACTTCAACTTGTGCATTGTCCCTTTCCAGGCGAATGGCATCCAAGTCCTTTGAGAGAGTTGCATTCTTCTCCATGTGCACTCGCAGCTCATCTGCAAGGCGCGCATGTCTATCACTATGCCCCTGCAGCACAGCCGACAATGTTTCAAGGTGTGACGCGACCGAGGCAAGCAGACCCTGCAAGGACGTATCGGAGGAAATTTGAATACCATGCAGCTGCATGACCGTCCGAAGTGCCTCGGCAGCTTCATCCAACTCTGCTCGTGCGTCGCCACTAGCCCTTGCATCATTAAGCTCATCCTGCAGCGCACCAAGCTCTGTGGACTTATTCTCCTCCATCACAGTTCTCTCCGCCTCCCATTCCTCTCTTGAATCCTCGAGCTCATTCCGCAGCGCGCCAAGCTTTGCAAGTTTATCTTCCTCTATCACAGCTTTCTCCGCCACCCATTCCTCTCTTGCATCCTCGATCTCATCCCGTAGCGCACCAAGCTCTGCAAGTTTATCTTTCTCCATCACAGCTTTCTCCGCCTCCCATTCCTCTCTTGCATCATCGAGCTCATCTCGTAGCGCACCAAGCTCTGCAAGTTTATCTTCTTCCATTACAGCTTTCTCCGCCTCCCACTCCTCTTTTGCATCCTCCCACTCCGTCTTCAGCGTTGCGATTACCTCATCCTTTGTCCGCAGCTCCGCATCGCACTTGGCCTGCAAGTCCGAGAGTGCGCGTTCCATTTGAGTCGCTTCGCCACTCTGCTCCTCCAAGACCTCTAACCGCCTCTCCAGCCTCTCCACCTCTTTCTCCCTTGCAGCCAACTGAGTCTTGTCCTTTTCCCACTGCGCACGTTCCTCGAGTAATTCCTGGCATTTCACATTCAGCTCTTCGAAACGCGGCAACTCTTGCTCTAGCGCAGCAACAGTTTCCTCAGCAGTCTGAAGTTCCATACCCATCGTCGTTTCAACCTGTTCCTTCTCGAGACGGAGGTGAGATAACTCGCGTGCCATCTCAGCCTGTTTCTGGTTTGCGACGCTGAGGGCATCGGTTGCAGCGCGGAGCTTGTCTTCGAGCGCGACGACGTCATCGAGGGATGGGGGGGCTTTGGGAATTTGTGCGTCGGCGTGGCCTGCAAATAGGTGTGCACCGTCGAATCGCGCTTTCGGTGGTGGAGAGGTAGTCGTGGCAACTGAGTTAAATGCTAAGCTCCTACTGGGGGTATTCAAACCCGATGCATCCCCACTAGGCGTCATCTTTCTCTCCATCTTGGCGACAGAGAAACCAAGCACGCCTGTACGATGTTCCAAAAGTTTTCGTTCGACTTCGCTCGTTCGTTCTGAAACGCGCCAAAGTTCTGTCTGTGCAGCGTTGACTCTGCGCTCTGCAGCATCTAGCTGGTCGTCTGTGGCTTTTGAAACTTTCTTGTGTGCGATGTTGACTTTTGAAAGAGATAGAGCTGCATCGCGGATCTTTGTTTCTAGCTTGAGCTTCCTCTGTGCTGCAGCGAGCCGAATCTTAAGAATTTGGTGTTCCTATAAGAACGGTTTATTAAATTTAAATGTAAAGGCGTAGATCGAGTGAATAATCGAACCTTTTTGAGTTCTTCGACTTCTTCTCCGCTCAAGATCTCGCATTCGCGGCTTTCTACGACTGCTTCGCTTGTGAGAAGACTCATGAGGAGGTCGTCTCTTATATTGAGTAATCCTGAGGTTCGTTTCCATTCTGAAGCGGTAGACGTTCTTAATCGGAGTGGGGGCAAAATTCTTGGAGATGAAGGGCCTGGAACGGGGGTTGGGGTTGGGACTGGTTTTCGTAAGGGAGAAGTGACTCGGGATGAAGCAGCTGATGCCGGGCGGTCAGAGCCGTTGATGTCGTTACCGTTCCCAGCGTCTGAGATAGTTGCTACAGATGATTGTTTCTTATTTTTCTTGATGAAAAGTCCCGGGGTTATTGTGTGAGGGGAACTTTCGGAAGAGGGCGTGGTCGGCGAAGCTGGCGATATAGGTGTTACAGGTGTTGCTGGTCCAGGTGTCAGTGCTGTCGGTGAATTAGCAGACGAGCTTCCGCCGCCCCAAAGTTTTCGAACGCCATTCATTTGTAGTGTAATTGGTAGATTAGCCTGCCTGCGGAGAGCAGTGCGCAACTGGCCAGCAAGCCTTGGGAAATCCTGTGTTCGCACATCAAAGGGATTGTTCCGGAGTGGTTGTTTATTATTGTTGAATCCAGAAGATCTGAGCAAATGTGAACAAACAACCCATCGCAAGCGAGGACTCGGCTCCGCTAGAATGCGGTCCAGAACTAGAATCCGAGTGGATCAAATAAAGATTGACGCTGCTTATAATATATCTCCCCCCATCTAAGCCGCGTTGAATTAGGGTACCGAGCAAGGAGGCAACTCAGTTGTGGAAAACCCAATACTTGGCGTTGGTCTGGCCGCCTCGCTGTTCTTCTCCGTTCAGTTATATGTGGATGCTTAGCCGCCCGTGCCGGCTATCTATACCAGATTTGAATATTTTGAGCGAGGATCGTTGGAATGCACGAGGCATGCAGGGCCATCTTCTCTCCTGTCATCAAATGTATTTTTCTTTCGAATGATCGTTGCTGTGAATCACTACTCTCGTTGTTCCATGATTACCTGTTTCATTTACACAATCAAAGGAACTGGCTTGGATTGGCACTCTAACACAGGAAGTTTGGCAATGGCTGAGAACCTGCAGTGAGTGGAGCGCAAAAGTTAAATAGCTACACAGACGAGATGCACAGCTGGTACTCCCAAGCAGGAGCACATCAGGATATATGGAAGGAAGATTACTGTGCTTGCATTCAAGAATCCCTTGCTCATCTGACCTGTCAGCACAAGTGAACTGACCGTCGATTGAGCAGGGAAAGTGTTGCCATCATCGAAATCAATATCAGCGTCGGGGTTACTCCAGGACACTAGGGACAACTCACCACAGCTCCTTAGACGCATTCTGTGTAGAAGCCAATATGACCCTGATACCGGTAAAGACATCGGAGGATGATGGTGCTCTGACTGTGAAACTAACATCCATAGCCCACTTTCCCGACAGTCAGCGAATGATGAGTAGATCTTGAAACAAGACCGCTCGGCAGTGGGACTTGCAGTCGGGTAAGGAGATTGAGGAAGCGCGGGGTGTTTGCGAGGAGAAGGTATAGGCAGTGGCGGTATCAAGGGATGGTCGATGGGTTGTCGCTGCTGGTGGAGATTGCAATTGTATGGAGCTGAAAGCCCGTGAAGTTGAGACGGGGATTGTGAAAAGATTTCGAGGCCTCTCTGCAGACAGCAGGCTACGTGCTGCTACGTGTGAGTGGGTCAGATGATGATACGGCGCGGATATGGAACTTGGACATTGGCAAACTCGTGGCTGGTCCATTCAAGAGCATCGATAACGTGGGTGTAGTTCAATTCTCAACAGACTCGAAGAAGCTCGTGGTCAAATTGTGGTCAGGAAAGAGCCTTGAAGTCTGGGATAAGAAAAAACAAAAATTGGATGCGATGTAGGGGATCCAGATGATGTCAATACTGAGTAAGATGGCCCTTAGCAATGGCACAGTGTACTGGACAAACAAATACAAAACATCTTGGCCGCGTTCAGCTTCGCGGATCCTAACAACGCCAGGACATTTCTGAATTCGACGCGTCGACAGATTCGACACTGAAGATTTTCTTTCGATAGTCACACCAATCTTGTCACTGCTTTTGTACTGTTATTTGACGGTGCATTCCTCGTCAGTGCTTCCCATGATTACACGTCAAGCTTTAGGCCTTCGAGTTGACTCGACCGTCTTCGACAGTTTCCTGCTACATCGCATTTGCCTCTAAACCGCTCGACCCGTTGCAGGCCGCAACTCAGCTTGATTATTTCAGCATGACTGAGTCCACATCTAGTTCAAAATAAGCTCTCCGCACCGCCGTTCGAACAAAATCGCGCAGTTTCTGCGTCAGGGCATTTTAAATTCCTTCCTTAGGTCCAGACCCCGACCTGAACCACCAGTCGTTGAAGTCCCACCCGGGCAGAAACTCATCGTAACACTATTCTTCTTATTTGTCGTTGCCTTGTTGCTCATGTGCGTCCTATAGCGTCTTGCTGCTGCCAAATTTCCAGAATCCGGGAAAGTCGCAGACACTCGGCACCCCTCTAGACAACAGACGACTGTAACGCAGGGTGAACCTTCGTCTGATTCGTCTGACATCGAGTCGCTCCCAGATGTTCGTTGGTTCAAGGCTCTCCTTTGCTATTCCTCGTGTTGGTCTCATGGCAGACTAAGGACGCCTCGCGATGGCGCTTAGAGCGTGTTGGCCCACCTCGCTAGGATTGCACGCTTGCGATTGTAATTCAATTACCGCAGCATAAAATCCGGGAATCCGCTGCAGGGCTACTTCGATACTTCGTTTGCGAAAGACAACTGCACGTGACGCAGTTAGGGCCGCCGAATGTACCCTTGCTGTACCTTATGCATATATTCATTTGGCTACATATGTAAATGGAGGGCCATGCAGTATACCCACGCTGGTTAATAGCTAACGACCCCACGAATCTCGAAGATGAGCAATAGCGAGTCTGACGAGTTTCATCCCACTGACAATACGACTTCCCAACGTGACGATGGAGAAGTAGTGAACTCCAGCCAACCTACTAGCGTCCCAGACATCATCGCTAGCAATGTTGGGATGTTATTCATCATATCTGCACAGTTTTTCTCTGCCTGCATGTATGTCTCTGTGAAGATACTGAATAGCTTGGAAACTCCAGTGCACGCGCTTCAGGTCAGCTGTTTCCTTACCTTTAGTCCTCGATTGGAGTGAACACAACATACCAGGTTATTATAATCAGGATGGTATGTCATATAATTTCCGGGCTTAAATTGCATGTCGACTTGCCCTAGGCCATCACATTCATTTGCTGTGTGATATACATGTATGTTGGTTGCTTGTGCCGACGAGCTACAGCTGATGGCACTAAGGATTATTATGAGAATCCCTGATCCGATAACTGGCCCCAAAGATGTTCGGTCACTACTGATCATTCGTGGCATTACTGGGTGCGTACTGATTCCACGCGCAAACTTGAAATTTCCCGACATTCTTTTCTTGGCCAAGGTTTTTCGGACTATATGGCGTGTATTTGTCACTTCAGCACTTATCTGTCGCAGATGCGACAGTCCTGATTTTTTTGACGCCTCTCATGACAGCAGTAGCGGGGTCCATCCTCCTGAAGGAGAGCTATTCCACCAATCAAGCTGTCGCGGGAGGTGAGAGTTATGCCCCGACTTCTGTTGGCTATGACTTCTTATAGAGGCATTCCTAGTGTGCAGTTTGCTCGGTGTGGTTCTCGTTACAAGGCCCCCATTTCTGTTTGGCTCCATCCCTGATGGAGGTCACTTGCCAGAAGGAACCCCAGCAGAAAGGTTGGCGGCTGTTGCGTGAGCACCACTATTAGAGCGCCGCTCCACTTATTCACCGTCATATTTCGGTAGCGCATGTATGATGAGTGTGCTCGGCAATACTGGTGCATGTATGTATTGCAATATCTCATATCACTGACATTTCAATATTTTTTATTTACAGATACGTCGATTCGTGCAATTGGAAAACGTGCCCACCCGATGCATATATTGACATTCCTTTCGCTGTGGTGCACTATCATATCATGTTTGGGGTTCGCAAATGCATCCCATCATTCCAATTTAATATATATATGACCTTCTAACAGGATGAGCGTGTCGAATATCCCGGTTGTGTATCCCACGCCATGGGGGTGGATGCTTCTACTCATGGTTGGTGTCTTTGGCTTCGTGACGCAGGTGAGTCCTAGTGGTCATACAGCTACCTAGCAGTCATATATTGCTACTCCAGACTCTTTTGACAATGGGGCTGCAGCGAGAAACAGTGTCGCGCGGTGTCACCGGAATGTACACACAGGTACTTTTCGCTGTGGTGCTTGAACGTCTGATCTTCGGTGTTATGCCATCCCTATTGTCAATCATCGGTGCTGTCATCATCATGTCATCTGCGCTCTACGTCGTAGTAAGTGGCCATGATGTTCGTTCTTGTTATCAGACCTGTGCTAATTTGCATCTGACCCGCTAGATGAACAAGCAGACAATCGCCCTAGAGAGCACTTCTGACAATTCAGCGTAACGTCCTAGTGCATCGCTCTAAACCAGCGACCTGCCATTTGTTCAACGTTGTAGATGGATTGTTTGTGTCTCGTCTGGTAGAATAGCGCTATTAAGATATTTAAGCATAGGGACTAACGTGGATCTCTGAAGCACGTCCGGCCTAGTAGCAGCCCTCCACACCAATGTCTTAATTCTCGCTGCCGAATATTACGTGCCACTCCAGAGATGCCAGCTACTAGTACAAAGCATGGAGTCGACCGGCCAGTAGTATGAATCGCAACACTAAATAAATTATGGTACCGAGCAAGGAGGCAACTCAGAAGTGGCATCCAAGACTGTCGGTTATGGATGCTATGCCGCGTGCGCCAACGAATACTCAGACCTTGCAGTTATCACCGCATCGAACGTATTTCTGACACCCTACTAGTTAGTTAGGGGATTAGCGAGTTTATCAATTGCTTCCGTGACTGAGCCGTTTCCTTACGTGCAGTCACGGCCATCTTACAGTCCTTGAAAAAATGCACATCTGAGTCTGACGCCCACCTGGTTTTGACCCGCCTTTGAACCTTTCGAATGCTAGCTGGCTGGAAAATCGCCACAGTCAACGCACAGAAATGTCGTTCACATTCGAATGGCCACGCTTTTCCGACCAATTTCACACAGACGCTATCCAGATGCTCAATAACGCCCTTAACAAGGGCAACAAACCGCCAGTCATCGCCGACAAAATAGAAGTCGTAGAGCTCGAGATGGGGACACAGGTAAGTCCTGCATGCTTGCAAGTTCATCGCAGCTCACACTTCATGCCACCCGACAGCCTCCAGAACTCGAAATTCGGGATATCGGTGACTTGACAATGGACCATTTTCGAGGGATATTTCGCTTTACATATGCAGGAGATGCACATATAGTGCTCAAGACCAAAGTGCAGGTGTTTAGTGCTGCCACTTATTTCCGCCTCGTTCCGTCGTTTGACGAATTTCTTCATCAGGCAAATCCATTGAATCATAAGCAGCCCGATATACATATTATGACAGGCTCTCGTGGTATGCTTGCTGCCAAAGACCCTCTTGTAGTCCCGATGCTCCTCCGTCTCTCCCACTTCAAACTCAACTCCTATGTCGTCCTAGTCGTCTCAAAACAAAAGGGCATCACACTCGTATTCAAGACAGACCCTCTCCAGAACGTAGATATAAACAGCACATTCGACTCAATTGCCGTAATTCAAAAGTTTATCCAACGTGAGATCGAAGGCCAGCTTAGGCAGATGTTCAGGGAAGATTTACCAGGAATCATACATCGTCTCAGTCAGCAGTGGGTAAAGGCCAAAGTGGAGGCACCGTATCTCGACAAACGAGCACCCACATCGCGACGCAGAGCTTTCGACGTTGTTTCTGCACCTGATCTTACTTACCTGTCACCTGGTTTTTCTGGTATCGGGTTGCATATGCTCCGCCAGCAATCCCTCGGCTCTCTCTCCTACGGTCGCGCACGCTCAATATCGGGTGCATCTGTATCAAGCTCAGCCCGTAGAAGTACCAGACTATCCCCCACCCCCCCTCACACGAGTCCGCCAGTATCAGACCCATCATCCCCCAATCCAGATCAAGAAATCTTTGACCCAACATACGGCCTTCGTCCAGAGGGGCTCCCAACAAAGAGTGTCTTTTCATCCTTCAGCCGCCTTTTCACGCGGAACATGGGCCTTGCAGATCTCGCCGAAGAGCCCGGAGAAGACGAGAGCTTGGAAGGTGAAGAAGAACAAGGTTCATTCGATGTCGTCGACTGGGAAGATTCAGTACCCGAGTATTCACCACCCCCAACCATCATCGAGGAGTCCGTCACAGAATACGAGACGCTGCCCGCAGTGGGCGGTGGCACTATCACCCGTCCGCGTGTATACCATTCCCAATCCATGATACAGACTCCTTCAGAAACACCCCGTTTGCCAGACGCAGCCACTGTTCGCTCAGATCCCAAGTCCCGTCTACCGCATCACACGCGCTTCTCCTTTCATCGGCCGCATTCTAGTTTCAATCCATATTTCCCACTGACTCCTTCTCTTTATGGTGAACCGCGCCACCACACACGATCAGAGCCCGGGTACGATACCCCCTCCCAGTCCCTCCCACCCCGACCCATCACTCCCTCCAGCCTCGAAACCCAGTTCTCCTCAAGCAGCGGCGTCATTGACACCCCACCATCATCCATTGCACCCCTAGACACAACCACACATCCAGACACAGACACAGAAACCTCTCTCAAATCACCCCTCTCCTCCCGCCGCCTTTCTCTTTCCCTATCTTCCTCCTCCAACCTAAACCGCTTCGACACCTGGAGCACCACGCACACGCACCTCACAGACCCGGATTCAGACCCTGTCATCCTCCGTCCCGCCCTCAACAACACCATCTCCCAACTAAGCACCCTATCCCATTCGAATCACACATTATCGCCTTACACGCGCTCACTTGCTCATTTCACAGTACGAAGCGTTCCTCCAAGGACGATTAGTAAGGAGCAGGTGGCGGGTGAGAGACCTGGCGTTAAGGCGAGGAGGAAGAGAATGTATAGGATTGGAAGTGGGAGTGGGAAGGCGAAGGTGCCCGAAGTTGCGCTGAAACCAACAGCAATGGGTAAGAAGCCGTCGTCGGAACCGGAATCGCCGTTCTCGCCTATACCTCCATCAGAATTCGACCAATCTGATATGGATCGATATTTCCGCCCGCCATCAGCACTATCACAGCAATCCCTATCCCCAGCCTCAGATCCACCGCATCCCTCATCCCATGATGTTCGAAGACGACGTCCACACTAGATTGATTGATTGATTCCGCGACTTGACTTGATTCATGACGATGATTTATTATGGCAGTGCATGGCTTGTAGCATTGTAGTATACAGACATATCTTACACATTACATTCCAAGAACAAAGAACAAGGACAAGATCAATGTACCACACGCATGCACGCAATATGATCCGATCCAAATCTACAACAGGGACAGCACCGACGACGACAACAACAACATTTCCTAATGCTAAATGTACCCATTCTCCTTCCCCATGTTGAATGACGGGGAAAGATTCAGCATATCTCCCGAAGGTGCTACAGGCTGAACGAGTGGTGGGGAAGACATTTCGACTTGGAGAAACTCCTGCATGAGATGGTTAGATGTCGGAACACAACGGAGTAAAAAGTAAAAACACCCACATCGACATGCATACTCGGCAACCTACTCGTATTCTGCCTCGCACTCGGTAACTGCCTCAACTCACGAAAATCATTTCGCGTATAGGTCTTTGTGAGACCCGTAACAGCCGGCGAGCGCAGCACTGCAGTCGGTGGGGAGATAGCAACGAGACCTAGGACGTCTTGACTAGGTGATTTACGCTTTGGTGGTGGGGTGCTGGGTAGGGATGCTGGTGGTTGAAGAAGAGAGATTAGGTCGTATAGGGGAAGTGTGAGGGTTGACGGAAGAAATGAGATCGTTGGTGGCGGGGATGGGGAGGGATGAAACCCTTTGATGATGGGGAGCATGGGGAGCATGTTGGGCGGTAACGATGTTTCCAAGTGGGTGTAGAGCTTGACCCATTGCTCGGAGGTGAGCCCATGGAGATCAGATTGAGAGGGAGAATCGAGGAGTAGGAGTGTGTTTACGACGCTCTCGGAGTCGAGGGAGGAGAGATTGTCATTCGATTCCACTACTGCGCCGAGTGCGTGTCCAACTTCCCAAAGCAGCCGTTCAGGATCCCTGTCTTTCTCATCGGTCGTCTCAAGGACAGCAGAAATCAAGCCGAAGGCGTTCATCCTGCACACGCTCGGCTCTTGCACTTGCACCCCGCGCAAGAGCGCAGCAACGACAGAAAGCCTCAGTTCAATCCCTAGGGACTCTGGATTCTCAGCCAACCGCCCGGCAATCGTTCCAAGATGTTTCGAGTAGAGGCTTGCTTCGAGTAAGCCGGTCATGATGGTTCCCAACTCCGATTGGCGTAATGCGGCTATACACCAGTCGCCATCTTCATCTTCCATAAGCCCTGCCACAAACTCGAGTCCTGCGCCCACTTCCCACTGTGTGACAACGCCTCTCTCAGCCATCACCTTCAGAAGACCAGCAAGCCTCTGCACCTCCCCTTGGACGAGGAACTCGCCCAGCCCTAAAACGCCCCGGTCGAGGCTGACGAGTCGCTGGACTAGTTGGACCTTGTGTACGGGTTCGAGATGGCGGAAGAAGATTGTGAGGGGAGTTAGAATCTGTGGAATGACAACGGGCATCCAGCCCACGGGTAGGCTATCCCCATCATCTGCTAAAACTCGAAGGACCAGGTAAAAAGCACTCAAAAGTCTTCTCGCAGGATCGACATTATCGAAATGGAGCCCCTCTTCGAAGAGCGTGCGAAGGACTACAGATGGGCCACACTTGGGCTGATCTTGCGAGCTCCTTGAAAATGCACAGAGCACATTGGCGCACGCATGTTTGACGAGGAGTGCGGCGTCCCGTACAGCGCAATTCGCGACAGATTCGTGTGATGCGACATCGGCACAGCTGTATATGTCCAAAACGCTGCTCACGAGTATCCGTACTGCACGACTTGTCATGATGGAGAGTGCGTGTAAGCTCGCAATGAGGTGGAGGCTCTCATTCGTCACGAGCAAGAGCGGCTCGAGACCAATCGTAGGCGATGGGGAGGGCGTCAACGAGAAACCTTGCTTCACCTCCACGCTGATACGAGTAAACACATCGATGGCGTAATTCAAAAGTCCATGGGTATGTTCACCCCACACAGCCTCCAACACTGTCCAGTCGCCACATTTGGTTCCGCTCTCGGTATTATCCTCCAGTGCGTGCATGATGACAGCCACAGCAACTCTAAGAGCCCGTATCCGGCCTTGATCCAAAATTGCGTCGAGACCTTCTTTTGCGAACCCAACGAGCTCCTCGACAGCCCCACCAATCCCTTCGTCTGCGATTTTGGCGGCGCGCTCTATATCTGCTCGTTCTCGCTCGTTAATCCATGTTAGGCTCCATGGTTCCCAGCCCCTGACGCAGTGAACAAAATCAGGGTTGAGGAAACTTTGGGGGTTGGCTGCAAGTGCAAAAAGGAGGGACTCGGCGTTGATCCCTGCAGTTGTGGGTGGGTCATTCCCGATTGTCATGCATTCCAGGCGGAAGGTCATTTGGGGTAGGAGTAGCAGCGGGGAGATAATCTAATACATCCGTCAGAAGTTGGGCAAAGTAATGATAGGTATGACATACCGCACGATATCCAGGAATTTCCTGCCACAAGCGCAAAACACCCAGAGTGCGCTCGCGACAATGTAAATTTGGAAGACTGTCCGACCAGGCGTACACAGCTAGCACTGAAGCAACGCCAACATATGCCCTAACGAATGCTATGAATTCCGAATGCGTTATATCCTCAGAATGGTTCAAGCCAGACATCAAATCTAGCGGATACACGCCCTCGTATGCTGGCGCATCTCTGATCTTCGCCAGAAGGTCCTCGTGAGTGGTGATACACGACAGCCATATACCAAAACTCTTCTCCTCCTTTCCGATGTCCTCTAGAAACAATGCTGCCCTGGTGTAATCTGCGTCTGGGACCCCGGATAGCGCTTGTTCAAATACTGTCCACGATCCTACCCGATCACTTAACCGTCGACAAGCCTTCTTCATCTGGGGGGTCACTGACGGCAGCACAAGGACAGCTCGTAGGACATTAAGAAACCACGACGCCTTCAACAACCGCGATATATCGGGATTCGTGGATGCGTCGAGAAGCGTGAATAGAGTGTCTTCATCCAAAGTCGATGGGTCAAATATTGTCTCGAGGTCAAGCGCTTGCTGTGAGGGTATCAAAAAAGTGTTGTGCACCCAAAAATAGTCCTACCATCAAAGCTTGTGTAAATTCTGGAGTCTGTGAGGCAGAGCGGGAAAGAATGCCGGCAATGAGATACGATTGTGCATCATCCTACGAAACGAGTTAATGAATTTAGATAGGGATCGACTTTGGATGACGTACTCTGGGGCCGACGGCCTCGGAGACCTTCTTTGCATAACGATACAATTGCTCTGATGAAATGCCATCTACCACAGGACGGCTCAAGCATCGGAATGCAGTATCCAAATCGATATCCATGTCTTCCTCATTCAGGTCGGAGTAAAGATGTGGGAATTCTGGGAGCTCCCAATCATCATTCGGTTGCTTGAGGCAGAACATAAGGCGGATGACGAGGGAAAGGGATGGCGCGTCGGGAATGAGTCCAAGTAGATTCCTCGCAAGAGCAGTTGGGTCCTTACTCTTTGCAGCATCTAAGGCAGGCACGAGGGGAACGGAGGAATGGGTGGGTAGGGAGAGGGGAGAGTAAGTGGGTGACTTGGGTGGGGCATCTGAAACGACATCGCCGTATATTGCCATTGATACTGTTTCAAAGTCTCCACGTACAATCATTAAACGAGTGGCAAACTGATAATTTAGTTGGAAAAAACAAGATTTAGATGGTATTCAAGGTACCTCAGAGCCCATGTTCACTGCATATTCCACTATACCGCCTGCGTATGGGATGACGGTTGGCATGAGTGCATTGGGTGCCTTGAGCTTTTGCTTCGCGTCCACTGGTGAACCCACGGGGTGTGCATTGAAATACACATCAAGAAAGAACGCTTCTGGTTCTGTGCGGCTGATTATTTGATTATTTCTATGTCGCGCAGCATGATCAGGAATAGTCGCACTTACGCGATGATGTCTGGACACTGACCAAAGGGCTGCACGTCTGTGGGAAATATCTTGATGGAGTGCACTCTGCTTGGTGACGAGAACCTGATAGCAGAGAGGTTGGATGGGCCTGCAGGACTGAGCGTGCACCATTGCAGTAGCATATTTAAGCTGACATCGTCTTCAAGTCGACTGCCTTCAGGATTTTGGGAGTCCGGCTTACTAATCCTATAAGGAAGCGCCAACTTTTTATTATGATTACCTTGTTCACAACCACGACATTCATGTTCAAAACCAACTAGTGAATGATAAGCATCTACTGTTGGATTTGAACTGATATTTTAAGGAAGCGATGAATTGTAGAGGCAAGACATTGCTTCCTACAATCTCGCCTGAATCATGGGATACCAGCGCCTACTCGCAATGGAATGTTGGTACTGTAACCTATACAAAGCACTACTGTATGTGTTCTTGCTCTTTGTCTCCCGCAGTTATTGAATATTGAATGCTCGGCCATAGATGGGGGAATGCTATGACCGTCGTCGTTGATTGGACACCGCGCCTTGTTATCTGCTATTTGGTTGCGTACTGTCCCTATATATACCCCACAGTTCACGTCGTTATATACCTTAGCTCCTTACCGTCTACGATCTTCCTCGAGATGGTGTTCCATGTACTAAGGAACCCAAAACGCAGAGGCCAAAATGATCGGAAATCGATTTGTTGTGGCAGGGAACATTCTGAATTCGATTGAGTCCTGGTTGTCCCCTTCCACTCCGGCCAATTGCCTTCCTTGCAGCTCCCTTACGAGTCGATATGATGTACCACACTGAATAACATGCTACTCTGGACATACTATTATCAGAGCTACAGGGATACTTGCCACTAGAGTTGAATCAGCCAATGTTTATTTTCTTTCTGTTCCTCCCTCTCTAAATCCAAAGCGCACGACATATGCATCTCAAAAGACACTTCTTCCGCGAGAAAGTCCGTCCTGCGGGCTGCTAAGGCGTTGTATGGCTGTGAACAACAACCTGCTATAGATGTGACGAGTATTGCTGACCCGAGTAGCGAATCCGTCAGGGTGATTTCCTCGAGATGCTATGGAATTGAGGGGTATAAGTATTGATGACGCGGAGACCAAACCGTGACGTTAAGTCCCAAATTCCTGATAGTAGTGGAGGGGCGAATGATTCCATTAAGATCCCAACCGTGACCGTCGTGTATATGCCGTCCTTTGAAACGCAGTGTGAATTGGACGACCAGGTATAAGGGGTTTTAAGAAAAAAAGGCTCAGCGGAGGTGGTAGAGACGCGGGAAGAAACACTGGCAGCCCATCGCGGTTACTGGCATCGTGGACATCTGCTGTGCGCTCGCCAGTAATTACAAGATCACGAATACTATCCTGCCTGTTCAAGAAGTTCAGGAGTTGTAAGTCGACATCATAGGTGCAGTGAAAGACATGAGGCCTGGCGTCACAGTGCTGCAGGACGGACGAGTAGCACTTTCTGGAATGGATAAGCTTGAGCGTCGAGAGGCCGACCACGTTTTTGAAAGCCAATGTGAGATTATCCAGGTGCACCTCGGGACCATCATAGACCATGGTTGTTGGATATGTGAATATGAAAAAACAAACTGCAAGATGAGGATGCTCTGCAAGCGTAGTGCAGACATTCGAGTTGTCGACCGTGATGGACTCGTACAGAGAGTCAACTACGGCATGATGGAAGGAGGTGCACACTCGGCAGAGTGCAGCAAGTCATTTGAAGGCTTTGGCGTAAGATACAACGATGAGCCAAAGCTCAACAGGTAGGTTGTTAGTACACTTCAACTTTTACCTTCTTTTCATTTCAATCTCCGCATTCTCCAGCGCTTCACAGTTGGAGAGACATTTGGGCGCTTTTTCGAGAAGGAGAGCAAGAGACGACAGCCACCGTAGTGAACAAATATCTGCAGCTGTTATTGTAATTGAACGCTTGAATGCTACAGATATATGTTGTAGTTGGCAACCGTCCGAGTCCTTCATATTAGCTTTCTTGGAGGCCTATTCATCGATTGTCATTCTCCCGGCAGGACTCCTGTCTTGTGCTAAGGTATGGCATAGACGGGGTTCAGGAACCTGATTTCATAAATTGAACGCACTAGTAGCGGGCACATCATGTTGTCCTACGGACTCGAGGCTTTCTGCATCGAGAGATATGCCTAGAATTTTTAGTGCTAAAAAACCAAAATAAGCACCATCAATGCATATTGCGATAGTAGTGAAGCTTTTGAATAGCTCTTTGTGCGGATGAGGATCGTAAGAGCACTTGGTGGTGCTGTGCAGGAGCTGCCAAATTGGCCGCCGACGTCTTGCTACGGTTTGTGTACCACTATTTGGTTAGCGCTCATGAATTTAATATTCGGTCTAAGGACTACTGCGGCCATCCCCCTTCGTTCTCAACCAACGCATCAGCGTTTCGTCGTTGTCACAATCAATGTCGCGCCCTTCATCAAAGCTACCACATCTTATTGTACCAGTGCCGGCTGATATCAAAGGTCGCCGGCGAAGCGGGAGTATCGTCAAGGTGGAAGAAGTCGGTGGGCGTACAGAGGAACTTTTGGACCGTAGCGCGTACCTCAACATCAATGCTAACTGGGTGAATGCAAAGGGTGGATAGCGCTACTCAAATAATGTGAACACTCCACTGAACCACCTGCTCAGGTGCATGGCTCATACACGTCGTCTTGGTCTTCATGGGAAAGATCATTATCGATACGATACCTGGCATGACACAACAAATCAGCTGGACACTCGTTAACTTAATATACCTTAACGTACGCTCTGTTCATCCTTCAGTCTGCCCTGCCTTGTGTTTGACATGCCACGTATCTCCGCAGCTCTCGTATCTCATGTTCCACTGGGTTACCGGCATTCCATTCGACAACGAGCTTCACGGCGGCGCATATGACGATCTTACTCTCTGGGAACAGATTGATGATGGCGCGCAATATACACCATCGAAAAAGTGGTTATTCACTGCGCCTATATTACTGTTCGTCTCATGCTTGTGATGCGTTGTATTTCACTCACAGCACACATACCAGTTTCCTGGCTTCGACACACTACACGAATTACAATCCTTGGCTATTCGCTATCAATCTCACCGCTCTCATCGTACTTGCTATCATCCCAAAACTTCCTCAGGTACGCCGTCTACGTCGCTACCACCTGACTTTCCACTTAATTCCCCTTGTGTCCAAATTATTGAATATCCGAACTTGACCGCTTTCTTTTAGCTCCACAGACAACGCGTTCGTTTCCTCACAGGTGACGCCTCAGGCTTTTCAACCCCTGTCACACCCTCCTTCCCCAAGATGGACCAGAATCCGTTACATGCCGCAAACCCAGCCGATGCTCACTTCGGGTGATATCGTGCATCTCTCCGCATTGTTCAGCACCAGTGTTATATCACAAGGAGGTTTATCTTTGGCTCTCACACCCATCAAGGGAGGAACGCAATCACCACATCATTGCACAACATATACAATTTACACATAAATTCCCATGCTGCAGTGATAATCTCAACTAATGGTGTATATATCCAGGCAATGGCAATTGTAATGCATTGTGCTAGATTCTACGTGACTCCCTGCTTCTGAGTTGGATCTTGTTCTCTAATTATCTCCTTTCCACCGGCGGCACCGACACGATTCCACGAAGAATCTCACTCGGAGGCGGGTATAATGCCTTCGCTCCCACTCGGGGCCGACACATCATTGTAGTGTGAAAGACGCAGCCTAAACATAATAAGCACACAGCTCGCAGCAAGAAAACATGCGCATGAGTCGCCATGATGTGAAAATAAACATGGAAAACTCCTTGCGAACGCGAGGATTAAACAAAATAAGAACAGGAAGGTATGGCCACCAAATGAAAGCGTGTAACAATGCTTCGGCGGTGGCTGGACGTTGACACCAGTGCGGGAAACTACGGGTGTGACGAAGGAAATAAAACACAATACAAGATCGGACGCACAAATTCCGAAGGAGCATCAAAATAGTCACTTTGCCGACCGCTGGGATGTATATAGATGCCTGTATTCAACTTGTTAACGACCATTTCAACATGGACACAGCAGGAACCAAGTTAGGAACCCGCTGAAACACATGCAACGTACCTTATCTCTTACATCCTTTTCGAAATTTTTGTCTGCTGCGACGTTGACACATACACATCCTTCTTTTAGCCATTCTGTCTTGACCTTGTATGATGCGCTGGGCACAGCACTGATCACGACGTCTGAGACCGCAAGGCATTCTTCAAGTGAGAGCGTGCACAGGTGGGAAGTATGGTGTGGGAGATATTGTCGAGCAGAAGTTGGGTTTGAAGAACGAGGCCGTTTGGTATATTCCTTCAGAATAAATAAGTAAACTGGAAGAAAAAGAAAGGTAGGTGGAGAGCTACCTGGATGGAGTCGATATCGGCGGAAAATACTCTCGCGCCATCATTCGCAAGGAGTGCGGCAAGAGGGCGTCCTACGACTTCTGACCTGTGCGACATTGGAGACATTCTTTAGATACTGACTGCGCCAGAGCCTCACCGATTAATCACGGTCACGGTCTTTCCATATGCGCGATCGCCATATGTAAGGATCTTGTTATACACTCCAATATACTCGAGGCATTTGACGACGCCAAGTGGAGTGCAAGGGATGATGGATTTGACTGTTCCGGGTGGAGGGATATCGTCTAAAATTGGCTGAATGACTTTTGAAGACGGAATAGTAGATGCGAGCGAGGCAGGTGTAATGAAACGGATGCTGATTATGTCAAGTCAATGATAACCTGGTAATGCCAGGGGAAAGGTAGACGCACTTGTGGTACAGATTATAGTGGAATTTCGAATGAAGACCTTCCACATCCTTCAGCGGAGAAACAATCTAGAACAGCACAATTATTGATCCGCGCAAACAAATGATCTAACCATACCTGCTGCAGATAATGGTCCTACAAAATCATGAGATCAATTTAAAGTGATTGCCAACTCATGCTCCCCAGCGCGCACCTGCTGGCCTCCAAATATTGGATAATACACCTTCAAAATAATCAAAAAGTGATCCATGAAACCTTGCGTTAAACTCACCATGATACCATCAATGTTATCATCCTCATTAGCTTCGATGATCACCTCTTCCACACCATCCCCATCTGACCTTGCCTCTTCTCCTTCATTCTGCTTCACTGCACTCCCAACCTCCTTGAGAATGAACCTCATCCCAAGCCCCTCGCACTGCTTCCTCGTAAATTCAGCATAAAACCTACTCGGAGATGCGTTAGTTGCTAAGATTCCGACAAGCGTCGGTGCACGATGCGAGGCTGCAAGTCCATCCTTGACTTCAGCGCGGAAAGCGTCCGCGATAGGGTCAACTTTGAGGAGGATACCTTTTCCAACAGCGTCGGGAGGCATTATGATCTGATGCTGTTGAGGGTAGACGCAGTACTCGATCTTGTTTCGCCGTTGAGAGCTCAAAATTTACCTGCTTTGCGATCATGTTGTCGATCAATTGATAACCACGTGGCCAAAATGACTGTTTTGGGAAGTCTGCACCAGTCTGCACCCCCGACACAGCCCCTAGATAAACCAGATCTCAAGCAAATATAAGTACGTGCTATCAGGGCCAATACCTCGCCGACCCATCGCTGGCTCAATATCATTGGAGGCCTGCGTCAATGGGCCCGGTCCTCCATAGAATAGTGTTAGTGGTGGGCTACAACCAAATGGACTCAAGGCTGATAATATTCTGGTAAAAATACAATATATACCTGTGAGAGAATTCAAAGTTCATGAGCATGTCCACATCTACTCCATCCAGAGACCACACAGAGCATATCCTCATCAAATACCATGAACAACGCCGTTGACTGCGACATCTTCGGCACCATCCACAAGCGCTGAGGCCTCCTCACTGGCAGTTACTTCTTCTTCTTCATCGTCCACCATCTTCGCTGCCCGCTATGTAGTATCTGTTGAGTATACTCCAAATACTTGAGAATGACTGCTCACCTTCATCGCCTCTGCTTCATTGGAATAGTGACGTCCTCTGGCTCGCACAAAAGCCGCATGTTTAGCGGCAGCTGTCCAAGCATATAAATCCATCTCTCGCATTGAAAATGATAAAAACAACACACCTTCCTCATCCATCTCTTCCTCCGTCTCGACTTCTTCGCCTGGATTGCCTTGTACAGCTCTTATCTCTGCTTTGGCCTCACTCGGAAGGTTGAAGCTCGTGCTCCTGCTTGATCCAGTACTAGCCGATCTTCTACTAGATGAAGGGCGCCCCGTGCTGCTAAGCGATGTTCTGCGAGAAGACGGCCCTGATGTATCTGCGCCTGTCGGTGACACCGATCGTGGAGAAGACGACAAATACTCCATTGATGAGGACATGTGCCCGCCTAGGTCAAGCGATGGGATTTCTGTCACATACAACGTAAGATAACATGTTATGATCGTTCAATAAAAGGGACCATACCGCCTTCTACTTGGTCTGTTTCAGCGTTGTACCGTACGTATGGCGTTTTGGGTTCCGTAATCTTCATTAGACTGTCTTTCTGGATCTCAGTCAACGCAAGATTCTCCTCGTCCCATTGCAAGCTGCTACGCACTCGACTAGATTAACAAAACACTAATTAGTAGTATTGGGTGGAGGCTTACTGCGATTGTGACCCTGGTTGTTGTGGCGCTGCGTTCTTGAGAATCCCCTTTGGCTTTGGATTAGAGGCTGATCGTGGCAAGCGGGTTGGTTGAGCTGGGTCCTTGATAATCTCAACGGAAGACATGATAGTGGCTCTTGGTCGTGGCTGTCAGTACTTAGTTAAGATGCGGCTGTAGGTGATCGTGGTTGTGCCGAAGCCAACTGGAAGTCATGTTGAACTTCCCCATCTTTGAGGAGCATACCATATCAGGCATGTTATACCTTTCCTGGCCAAGCGTTATAAAGTGATGCACTAAGATGTCCAGATTGTATGTACTCTACAGATGATATCGATCCAATAGGTATGCGACCTAAAATCTACGAATTCAGGTTGATAATCGCGCTCACGAGTCTCTCTCCAGCCCTCTCAGGTTCCTGCCTCGCCATCTCAACGATGCTCAAAAGCTTCTTGATGCCAACTTGCAAATGCAAGGCCGCATCCTCCTCCGCGTCGAGGTCAACAGCAAACCCTGCGTCTGCAAGCATGCGCATGGTTTGTCGGAGCTCGTCTTCTGAAGAGAAGAGCTGCACTTCGCGTAGGACTCGCTCTAGTGACGAAAGGTTGGAAATTGGAGGTACGCGCAACTCAGAATCGAACACATCGGACAGGCCAAGCTCTGTCAGAAGGGGGCGCAGCGAGGTTGTTGCTATCACGAGTAAACGTTTGTCCTGGGGACATGGGATCAGACACATTCCATATAGATCTGGCAGAAATGCGGACCTTGGGTGGTTTGCGAGCAATAAGGACAAGAAGGGTCTGCAAAACAGGGTTCGAGAACCTGCTGCCGAGCGAGGTCCAATCTGTGGGTGAAAGTCAGCGTAATGAATACAGCCAGGTGGGTAAACCAACCTAGCAGTCGTTCGAGGTTATCAACGACAATGACACTCAGTGGACTCTTATAACTATCTGTAAATGTTCTGGTAATGAACTGTATTTTCTGGGCTTCCGAAAATCCAACCATGCGATCAGGCGAAATGAGCTTGATGAACGGGAATTGGGAAGCCCAAGCAATGGATGCAGCCAGCACAGTTTTTCCTGACGCAGGGGGTCCGTGGAGTAGTATACTAACACGTGGTGTCCGTGTCGACCTGGCAACCTGGTTAACAAATAGCTTGCCTTTATCGAGGATTTCCTGAAAAAACATCAGCACAACAGATACCAAAGACGCGAGTAGCATACCTCAATAATTGGGTCATGATGGATGATCCCATTCGCAATAACATCCGTCAGTTCCTCTTCCGACACACCATATGCTGGCTTGATCTCGTCAAGTGCCTTGAAGAAATCACCACGATTGACTCTAAGCTTGTCGACGTCCTCCGAAATGCCCGCCATGGTGCCAACCTTGACATGGCGATTGAAGGCAAAACTGGTTGCACTCTTCACGAAGCCCTCAATCTCTGCACCGGAATAGTTCTTCATCATGGCAGCGAGTTCAGCCAGGTCAACATCCGTGTCCATCACATTGTTCGTCCGCATTTTAGCGGTGTGAATGCGCAGGATCTGGAACCGTCCATGCTCATCCGGCAGGGAAATTTCCATATGTACTTCAAGACGCCCTGGGCGAAGCAAGGCCTCGTCAATCATGTCCATACGGTTTGTCATGCCGATGACGAGTATGTTGTTCAGTTGATCGATACCATCCATCTGAGAGATGTAAACAATTGGACTAACAAGGGAATACTGTACATTACCTTTGACAAAAGCTGGTTGACCACGCTGTCACCGACACCTGTTCCGCTGTTTGTAGAGCCACGCTGTTTGAAGATGGCATCTAGTTCGTCGAAGATGATAATATGAAGGCCACTCTCATCTCCCTTTTCCTTGTACTGCTCATTGTTTCAGCACAATCGCACAAGTGAGAGCGAAAGCGGTGACTGGCCTCTTTCTCAGCATCCGCGAAAAGCTTCCGGACATTCTCTTCTGATGCACCAACGTACTTGTTCAGAATCTCAGGACCATTGACAATTTTGGGCTCCCGAGCATTCAGCATTTTGCCAATTTGACGAGCTATAAGGGTTTTACCGGTTCCCGGTGGCCCATGCAGGAGGATACCTTTCGTGAATGACATTAGACGTCTGTTAATCATTTTTTGATGAAAACTTACCTTTCACATGCTGAATGCCAAGCTTCTCAACGAGTGCTGGAGGAAATACGCGTGATGCAAACGCGCGACGGAAGATAGCGCCGAATTCCTCGTCAAGACCACCGATACCCATCTCCTCGAACTTGAAATTGGGTGCGATGATAGCGTTCGACGCAGCCCTGGCCATGAACAATGAGTGGATACTAATCCTAAGGTTACAAGACTTACTTCTTCGCACTTGATTTAATCTTGATCATACTATCACTGGCCTTCATGACAGTGACGTCGGTCCTGTCCATCACAATACCCATCTCCATATGTGGCTGTTTTCCGACGCGCGAATTGTTCTGCTGATCCGGGAGCTCCACCACGTTCATAGATGCAACAGTCATTTTGAGCTTCTCTCCTTTGAAATCAAAAATGAGTATCTCGCCCGGGGCGAAGACGACACCATTGAAGATCTTGACGAAGTTGCGCGAGATCTCGTCTGCAGAATAAGGTTCTTGATTTTCACTGCGATTTCGTATAAAGCCGACTTGAATATCGATGGATTGGAGAAAGGGGGGCCCGGGTGTCTGATGGATCATATCGATGGTGACATCGTCGCCTGACAGAGATGCACCTATCCATTGGCGCTGCGTGAGGCCGATGGCGACTGTGCCCGGCCTGATTGTCCCAGAAGTGTCATGGCTAAATCACGCCTTAGATGACTTGAATCAAGTAGAGGACGCTGTACCAACCATGTCGTAAAGGGGTATTCCCTTTGCGCAGAATCACGATCTACCTTGCGTACCAAAACATGCTCACCATTTCCAAAGTCCGAAGGGCAAACAACCAAGCAGTTCCTGAGAGCAAGGCCCTCGTTCGGCGTAGTAACTACTGCGTAGCTATGAATGTAGTCGGTATGAGTGAGTGTGTAGGCCAACGTAGACATACCGCATGCCCAGACCAGAGCGTGATGGTGGAGGCTTGCGATCGTGTGCTCTTTTCTCGAAAAGAGACTGAGAAGGGTCGTTGTATTGAGTCTGTGGAGGAAGGTTACGTGCCATGGGTCTTGGAACAGATTCACGAGGAACACTCGAGTATGACGGTGAAGGTGATGGTTGGGAAGATCTGGAGAAAAAGGACATTATATGGCAGTTGGATCCAGAGATTAATGCAAGCGTGTCGTGGTCGTGGCCGCAGCGGTAGAAGGTTGTTTGTACTTGTTGAATCCTAAAGCTCTTGCCAAATAACAATCAGCAACTCGAGGTCCCACAACAAAAAATTGCACACGGACTTGACTTTAATATTTCAGTCGATTGTCGCATAGAACATACAAGCTCACTCTGAGCAAAATTTGACCCCTACAGGAAGTAATTCGACCTAGAAGACAATGTTTGAAACTTGGTGCATGAAGAGCCATATATAGTCCTAATACATCACGGTTCATACATGTGTAGCTTAGGCCTTGTAACCGAACTCTTGTTCTCACCAACACCGAAGTGAAATTACCAAAACAGGGCATGCTGAGAAGGAGAGTAGTTTGACCATAAACTGCTATCACCTAGAAGTTCGCACACCTGCTTGGGCAAGCAGCTGCGGTCTTTCTTTTCAACCAACCATGTTCTTTGTTACTCCTCCTACTGACGATGATTCGCTGCTGGATCGACGCTCATGCCAATTGCTTGGTCCGACAGCTTTGGTAGGTCAAAATCTCTTGTGGAATACTGCACAGGAGAAGTTCATGAGATATCACACCATCCACCAGATTGTTCAGGCGCTCATGGGTGTGCTCGTAATATTGTCTCTCGTGTATAAGAGGCATCGTGAACCACAGAAACGACCATGGAGAATATGGTTCGTCCTCGCCGCTTGCAGCGATGTAGGAGAACACTGACTCGGAAATTCTCTACAATCATGCAGGCTCTTCGATGTATCCAAGCAAATTGTTGGACAGATGTTTGTACACGGTGTCAATGTTCTGATATCCGACCTTGGTTCACATCATAATGCCGGCAATGCCTGCACTTACTACTTTCTCAATGTCCTCGTCGACACCACTCTCGGTGAATGTCAATGGACCTCACTCTTACCTTCAATGCTAATCCTTGTCATAGGTGTTGCTCTAATATACATCGTGCACCATGGCCTCACATATCTCTTGGCAAAGAGACTCCGCTTCAAAGGTTACGAGTCGGGGCAGTATGGTTCCCCACCGTCAATAGCGTATTGGGCGCGCCAGGCCGCAGTCTACGTTTTTGCGTTGATGGCAATGAAAATGCTTGTTGTAGGTTTGTTTACAGTATGGCCAGGAATATCGAAAGTGGGAGACTGGTTGCTCAGTTGGACTGCTATCGGTAACGGCGATGCCTTTCAAATCATATTGTGTGTTGTCTTTTCTTTATAATTAAAATGGTCTTATCCTGTCTTCGTAGCGTCATGGGTCTCTTCCCTATCATCATGAACATCCTTCAATTCTGGCTCATTGATTCCATTGTCAAAGCTTCTTCAAGCTCTGCCGAACTTCTCGCCAATTCACCCCGTATGTCTGATGTACATGATCGAGAACCGCTTTTTGGTGCACCAGAGGTCGACGAAGACGATGCCCGTTCAAGTTCAAGTTGCGACATAGAGAACCCTCGACTCACTTACATAAGGATGCCAATTGGAGATGACGCAGAAACCATAGTTGCATCTGAGGAATCCAAGGGAAAATACAGCGGATCCACCTCTCCATTATCAATACCCCAGTCTACCACTCCATCTTCTCTGGTGTCACACGATTATCCTCCAAGCGTCGGAAGTCTGTCATCTCACAGCTCCCGCTCTCGGCACAAGTACAAGCGTTCGCCGCCACCTTCACTCAAGTTCCAAACGTCTCATATACCGGCAATCAACTCCCCCGATCCACCTCGATCGCATCTGCCTGATGTGGACCGCAGAGTGTCGGAAGGAGGGGATTGTGCTGGGCGAGTAGATGATGAGGAGCGGGCTGACACACGGACAGAACAGACCAAGGGTATTGTCGAGAAGATTTGGCGTCATACGCTTGGGAGCTTGTGAAGCATCAGTTTCTCTATCCACATTCATTCATCATGTATGATTTCCGTTTCGCTGCACCACACATTTGTATCATACGTTCATGGCTTAATATTGATATCCGAACATCCGCTCACAGATACACTTTTGATTTTGAACTTGGCACTGCTTTACGCGCTCACCTTACGTCAGGCGTGTCACAGCATGGCTAAATTCATGCGTGAAACGTTCTTACTCGTCGTTTCTCATCATTTCTTACGCAGTTGCAAGCCTCGTGCAGATAGATGTCATATCTTTAGAAATAATGGCCGTAAACACATCCTCAACCTCCATAGAACCTACATCGCAGCCAGACGAATCACCGAGTGGTAATTTTACCCTAGAAAACATCCTCGGAACGAACCACGAAGACGTCGAACACCCACGACTCAAGGAAAAAGATTCAGGCGACGCCACTGGGCCTGGTGAGGGATGGGACGAAGAATCAGCTGTCAGGCCTGCTGCGGATGGGTTTTGCGTCGAATGCGAAGGTGTGTGGCTGATAGGTAATCATGCGGATCGGGTTGAGCTTACCGCGTATATAGATCAGCCTGCTCAAGTTGTGTGCGATACATGCGCGGATAATTACTGTGAAGTCTGCTTTGCAGCGCAGCACCGGAAGGGATCGAGGAAAAAGCACATAGCAAAGCCAATCCCAAGTGACGCCAAGTCCAAGTCGGTGCAAAATGGTGTGGCGGAAGATGCAAAGAAAAATGGGGAGAAAGTAAGAACTTTTTTCGGCTTGACGGTGGTGGATCAGATACTTACTTCTCTGCTCAGCAAGAAGACGATGTTGATATGGATGACTCTGATGAAGAACTTGACCGTATATCGGTTGAAGCATCAAAGGCGCCCGTCTCTCAGATACCAGACGCCCAGCCTACAATTGGCTCCAAAGTCGGCGAGTGGTTCGTCGACCGTTCAAAATACATCCCTCTTCGACTCACATACGGCGAGCGCAAGTATCTACGCCTCCTCGACGCTGCGCTTCAGGTGTCTGAGTACACAGATAAGATCGACACGCTGGGTTTTGGACTTTCGAAGCCGAAGCGTATCGTGCATCAGATTCGCGAGCTGTGTGCGATTCTGTCTGGCCTCGTCCTTGCTGCAGACTACAAGCAGGGCCAAGAATTGTTCACTGATCGCGATTTTCAGTCCAACGCGGATTTCTACCAGACTATCTTTGAGCTCGGTCGGAGACATAAAATCATGAACCCAGATAAAATGCGCACGACGTATGGCAAATTGATCTATTTGTTACAGGTAAGTGCTGCGCTTCACAGTCTTCGACTATGCAAACCCTGCTCTTCATAGGACAGCCAATCCCCGGACGTTCGAGACATGCTCAGCTTCTCCTGCGTCAAACCCATCATATCTGTGTATACCATTCTGGAAGAAAACGATGCTCTCAACATGTTACGAGATGACCTCATCATGGTCGCCACGCAAGAGATCTATTCTGAAGGACGCTCAAGAAGAGAAGTCCAGCGGGATATCAAAAATAAGGAGCGCGCGATTGAGACGCTCGCTTCGAAATACCAGCGCTCGGGGCTAAACCAAGAACAAGTCCGTCAATGCATATACAGCATCGGCGATAATCACGCGTTCTTGCGGACGAACCGGGATCCCTGCGAAAAGATGATCACGTACTTGAAGCAATACTTCCATCCAACACAACCAAAAGACAACAAGTCCAGTTTGGCCATACGAAGTGGCAAGCAGGGCGCGAGACTTAGTCACGATCATGCAAAACAATACGCGTATGTCCTACAGAGTCTCACCTTATGGCGGGAGATCCTGCATGGTTAGTCTTTGAGGGTGACATGTACCTGTCGTGCTAATTCTGTTCGACAGACATGTTCAGGTTATGGTCGCTCGCTGAACAGGACTTACTTGCGGAGAACGTACCTTACCGGTTGAGGGATACCGGCCAAGGCCTCAATCGTGTGCAAGCAGCTCCCAAAACCTTCCGCATGATGCACACGATCCTACACCGTGCACAACAAAGCGTGGGAACGTGGATTGGCTCGTCCGCCATCCATATGGGTGACCATAATGTGCCCAACGCACTCATGTTCATCGGTATGTTTTGAAATTATAACGCCATCCGCGTCTCAACTTAACCTTGCTTCACATAGATAAATATTCCCAGATCTACCGGATCCTACTGCCTATTTGTAATACCCTCTCACAGATACCCAGCCTTGCGGAAAAGCCTGCGCTACGCTCTTACATTGAGGACGACTTCGGTTCGACAGATAATTGCGTGCGCGAGATCCTGTGCGACTTCTTCCAGCATGGCTTCGATGGTTCTGGGGCCGATAATTTCTTTGACGCCGGAAGCTGTATTGACGGCCGTCTGACCAGCGCATGGAACTGGTGTGCGCAACTGGAAAAGAAGAGGTATTTCCCTGTGTTTTTACTCACAGGTATGCTCGTTGTCAAACTTGATGACTGCTTGTAACTGACTGCCTACACAGGATTTGTTGGATTCGACGGTGATTGGTAGGGGTTGGATATATGCTGCTCCATCGCCAGAGCGTTTGATTGTTATTTGTTCTCGGTTAAGTACCGGGGGATCTTTTGACACCTTATTTGGCTGCGCACAGTGTGCGTGCCTAGCTAGGCTTGTCATTGCCTCACGAGTACACAAAAGTATATTGCATCCCTCACTATGCCTGAACTATGAGTATTATTACAGTGCAAATCTCCATAGTACCCAGATACAAATACATGTATGTGATCAAAACGTTTCTATGGTCCAGCCATTTTACTATGAAAAGAAAACCAGCTTCCATGTCTTGGGATCATCCCGTGAATCATCATGTGGCCATAAACTCTACCCTCCTCAGAGCTGGCCAACCAGACGCTTCAACAGCAGGGTAGTCATCAACTTGAGTTGCACTGGGCAATGACAAATGAAGTTCCTGCAAGTACTCGAAATTCGGCATCAAAGGGAACAGCGCATCCATTATATCATGCGCTATGCCATCGTGGTTATGGAGAACTGGCGAGCGGCTGATCGTGAGAGATAGCGACTGCAGTGATGTGCCGCACTTGTTTACGATGGTAGAGAATAGTCGGCTGCAGTCTGCCAGTCGTGCGGGCCCACGACTGTGCCTGACAGTCAGCGAGCGGACACATGGACTAGAAACGTTCGTGATGAATGCTTCCGCAGACGCTGGGGTGCCGTGTATCTCCAGCCTCTCCAGATGTGGGAAGAGAGATTGTGGGGTGTCCCATATACAGCTAGTAGGAGGAAGCTCTATCTTGAGCTCGATCACGGGTGATTGCGAAAGCACACAACATAATGATTGAAGGACATTAGAACTGGTGAATGCGGATATCTCAACACTTCGCAAGTGTTTGAAATGCAGGGGCAGCGTGTCCGAGTGGTCGCTGTTGTAGCTGTAGTCCTCGACACGCAGATGTTCTAGGAAGGGTGCATCGCGCGCCGCGTGCGCAAGAGCAGTCTGAATACAGGAATCCTTACAGTTGATGTAAGCGGGGCCCGAAATTTGCAGGGTTTGCAGTGTTTCAGGAAACAACCGGATCCCAGGCTGTATAGGTTCCGGAAGCTCCATCGACAAGGATCGAAGGAAGGGGAAGACGTTGTAGTCTGCTCGGATGGTAGCCACACCTGCGAGGAAGTGCGAAGCGCCGCTGTACAGAATCCGCACACGCCTAGCATAGGCGTCAAACGCTTTCCACTCGTGCATTGGGGGACATTGAAAGCCCGCGATACTCTCTGCGTTGAACTGGCATTCCACCTATAGAATGCGTCAAAATTATACGAGTCCAAGCCTGCCCGGGAATAATACGCACCCAAAGCGTCAACACCTTTGGGGGCAAAAGGGGAATGAAGGGAGAAAAAAGGCTCATCCGCCTCCACAGAACATCCAATGCTGGGTCTGAGAATGCCTTGCAACAACGTGCAAGAGATGAAAGAGACTTCCTATCATCCTCCAGCTGGTATGAAATTTCTGAAAGAATCTCAGAAATGTAGAGAGCGAGACAACTTGAGACCATTGCTAATCTCTTATGGTGTATTGGCCAGTAGGACGAGTTGGGGTTGGCGAGAAGTGAGAAGGAAGTGAGGATGTGAGCTGATAAAAGACCAGATGTTTTTGATACTGTTACTCTCACATGGGTGCGAGTGTTTCACCTTGCTCGAGAGTCGCTGCCCATTAGTACTAGTATATGGATTCCTGTGAATATCATGAATGCAAGTGGAAATGATGCTTCACGGGAAGACGAGAACTTGTCACCTAGATGCAGTAAGTCGTGGACCCTTTTGCGAAAACGTATAGTAAGCAGCACAACACATTACAAGCTCAGAATAGCCTGCCTTACACTTCTCCCGATACACGATTCTCAGTGCTCATCAGCACTCCCACACTGCGGCATAGTCTTCTCATGTTCCATATTCGCATTGACAGAAACCTATAAACACCTGATCAACACGGCATATATGCTTCCTAAAATAAACTGCAGGGGGCCCTTCAGTTCCTCCGCATAAAACACTATGTGGCTTGGAAGTCGAGAAGCTTGAGAGATGGCCATGTGGGAGACTCAAATGTCAGCTCAGGCGCTAAATGAACGTAGCGATTGTGTGGCAACGAGAGGTGGAGAGTCTCTAGTCGATTGAAACGTGGTGCAAGGGCGTAAAAAGCATCGAGAACTGATTGGGAGAGATCGTACGGGTAGTTCGGGGAGGGTGACTGACTGAGTGTCAGCGAGAGTTGCTGAAGGGTATTGCCGTATTTATCCGCAACATGTGAAAGGAGGTGGCGGTAATCCGCTGCACTCGCGGGTCCTCTTGTATGGTAAATACTAAGCTCTTGAAGACTCTCGCTGGCAAGATGGAATACGAATTGTTCGGCAGAAGCCGGATTGCCACAAATTCGCAACGATCTCAGAGCAGGAAAGACAGGAGATGAGATATTCCACTCCTTGTTTGGGAGTGATGGAAGTTCGAGTTTGAGTTGCGTCACAGGTGCTTGAGAAAGGATGTGACAAAGAGATTGTAGGAGGGTGTAATCGAAGAATGCAGATATTTCGACAGCTCGAAGATGGGCAAAATGGAGAGGCGGCAGTGATGATTGGACAACAGAATAGGTATAATCTTCGATGTGAAGATATTCCACTAATGGCGCATCGCGAGCTAGGCGCGCGATGGCCATTTGGACACGGTCATCTTTGCAGTGAACATACGCAGGTCCGGATATCTTCAAAGAGCGTAGCGAGTCCGAGAAGAGGCGCCCTTGTATATCAATGGGCTCGATAAGCTGAACAGTCAGAGATCGTAGCAAAGGGAACAATGTGGTTTTGGAGCGTATGCGGGCCACTATTTGGTGACAATGCGAGCCAGAGTATAGCCTGCGCACCCTACGGGCGTAGCTGTCAAATACACTCCATTCTTCTTCAGGTGGGCACTGGAACTCGACAAGGGTTGCTTCGTCAAACCGACCGTGGTCCTACACATTCTTGAGTATGACGTAATTGCTGCCAGGATTCCACGCTCACCCATAAGAACTTAACGGTTGGCGGCAGGAGGGGAATGAATGGCGAAAAAGACCGCACAGATGACCATAGGACACTGAGAGCAGGTTCTGAAAATGCATGACAGCAGCGAGCAAGACGTGCTAGCGTTTTCCTGTCATCCTCAAGGTAGTATGAGATGGTGAACAATATTTCTGATATGTAAAGCGCATGAGGAGATGTCAGCTGAGCCATCAGTAGTTTAGTAGTAATTGCACTTGCATTTCATTAGATGCAACTTGTGCATTTTATAAGAGCGAGGACGGCCGGGATCCGCTCTTACTAGTATGACTCCTGCGTCATGAATACGATTATCGTCATCCATTAATATTGGAGTCCGCCGTGGAGCATATGGGAGCAAGAGGTGGTAAATTTAAATGTTGAGCTATCCGCACGGTCGACTCGAATTCATGCATGAATTCGAAGCTGAAGTGCAGCTGTTCATTCATAACGCGGAGGTTGCCCATGCATCGGGGCCCTTCTAGCCTGAGTGCTTCCGGGGCTTAAGCGGTTTGTACCTGGCTGATGACAAGGATCGATGTGGCACCCCGTGGCACTCCGAGTCCACGTCACGACTCTGGTCACCAGCACATATAGTAATTTACGTAGCACTCTCCTTGCAAAACAGTATACGCTGGCATGCTATTTGTAAATTTGCCTTTACAAAAAGCCAGAAACTCATTGGCACCCACCAAACATGTCGCTCCTCAAAATACCTCTAGTTCTCTCATCAGCTATCGCAGTCCAAGTAGCAATCATACCTCCTCATTCTTCATCAACCGAGGAATTATATCATCGAAGTCGTCTAACATCATATGCGCAAAAAACAACATATCCCTCACATGCGTTAGCCGTTCGTCCGGATTCTGTGTATTTTTAGGAGATTTTCACTCAACAAGGTTCAATCGACATCCAGGGGCTGTATTGGGTGGGGGCGGTGGCAGAATCAGCTGCTATTATGGCTCGCCGCGTCGATTCTTCAAAAATACCATTAGTTTTGCGAGCGGCATCCGAAGCTCTGAAGACTCTCACAGACGTCCCTATCACTCCTTCCTTTCTTGTGGCTTGTGGTCTCGTGATCAGCGGTGGATTCATCCGCTGGTTATGCTACCGAACCCTCGGTCGCTATTTCACGTTTCTGCTCTGCGTACGCCAGGGCCATAGGCTTATCACCACCGGACCTTATGCAATCGTCCGCCACCCTTCTTACACAGGAATGATGATGATGTGCCTCGGATTCATTATTTTGAGTGGCTCTCGCGGTTCGTGGTTGAGGGGCTCTGGTGTATTGGCGAAGATCCCTGGAGTGTTACCAATTGTTATCGCTGAAACCTCCCTGTCTGCAACGGTGATATGTGCATTGTTCCCAAGAATGAAGAGAGAAGATAGGATGATGCAGTCTACCTTTGGAGAAGAATGGGAAGCGTGGGCGAGAAAAGTGAAGTATCGTATCATACCTGGCGTGTACTAAAGCCGTGCATTGAATGTGGGCACATCAAGCGTTATCATTATTTTGGGGCGCTCCGTATAAATTTAAGTGCACCCGAAAGTCTTGGATCTGTGTGCTATCGGTTCGTACCAAGCCTGTAACTTGGAATTAAAACACAAATGGTTTGGAGCCTATGTCGGTCATGCATGTCTGTGCCCTCAAGCAGCCTCAAGCAATGTCGCCTTTTTTTTTCCCGAGACAGTGTGACAAGTAAGTCACAGATATTCAATGTGATCAGCGACTCACCATCATAATGCTATTTTTCATTGGTACGGCAACTGACAACCATTGTATCGGTCATATGTGAGTGTCAAGAAACAGCTGACGCACAACAACACTCTTGAAAGCATCCAAGAGTATGCAATTACTGGCCGAGTGATTCCGTCAGATGATTGAAAAAATTAGCAACGTGCCGCTGAATAAATTGCGTTTTGGGATGGATAGGAAAAACGGCAGTAATCTGCCAACAATGCTAGGTCCTACTCCCGGTGTTTTTGGCGATTACTGCCGTTTCACCATTCGCTGTGGCAGATCCTGACGGTCGGCAAAAGGTCTGGACTCGGGAGCAGAACTTGGTAGAAATTGAGAAAAGGTACCGGAGCATGCGTGAGATGAACCTATGATGAACGTTGTCAGTGCAAATTCACCCAATAAATGAACATTAGAACTACGTGACATGGCTAAACTCGCTTAGGAAGTCTGGAGGGCGCCTTTTCTTCAAGATTGTCGACGTCATTTTGACCACCTCAAAGGTGTCCTGAATATTTGCAAGATTTCCTGGATGAAATACGGCCTATGTGCGTTGTTGAGAAATTTACTGATCTTGATATCGAGATATTGGAAGGTACTGAATGTGTCTGACTTCAACGAGCTAGAGCCATTTGAGACCGGCCGCATGGTGCCAAAGTTCGCTGACGACTCAGTACTCAGTGAGTCAGTGACGAGGACGATTACGGTGCGAGAGGCGAGGGGATTAGTTTCTCTTGAAATTTGCACGTAGTTGACTCTTCCCACACAACCCGGCAAAGCCCGGCAGTAGGCGTTGATATTTTGATCCACCCAACGGAAAGTCATCCATTTGATTTTCTGAGGCTGACTCTCTTCGCAACTAGAATAGGTCTGATACGAAGAAGTTATCGAAAAGCTCAAGAGCATGGTTGTACTAACGCACATGTTTTCCCCAGCATCAGGCTATGGCCCAGCATTTGAAAAGGGTTACTCCTCGAAAATTTCCGCTGTTCTTCAAGTTGTTCCCATGCCCACCTGCTGCCTCGTACACTAGGATTTCACCCTTCCCGTACATGGATTTTCACTAGTGCGACGTTCTGTGGTGTTCGCACCTGGGTTTGCTCAGTTCGCATGACACTCCAATGCTTCAACTAGAAGTAGGTACTAGGTGACATGGCGTCTCAAAAGAAATAATATGATATCTCAATGCCCGGACACCCAAGCTTTGCCTTTGCCGCCCCAAAAATCTTCCTAATCCCACCCCCAATGACCGAACATCCGATCGGGGCTCTACGCGTCCCGCCACCAGTCACAAACCCACCACACACACACTATAACGAGCATATAAAGCCGAGCTGTCACGCTGGTGAGTCGTGTGGTTAAATATGGGATGCAGACTACTCACGCAATTGCCGCAGCATTCGCTATTTTTTGTGCAAAAAATAGCACACTTGCCAGTCTCACCGGCAGACACGGGTGTATCAGCGACGAGAGGCGTAGCAGATATTGATACTGTCAAAGCAGCAACGACAGTAAGAACGATGGAGAAACGCATTGTTTGTGAGGATTTATTTGAGAGATCGAATGAATCTAACGGGAGTTAGGAAGAAGCCTTTATATGCTGAATATTGGCGCAGGAAGAACCTATCCACCTGAACTTCTTTTTTGAACAGTTGATATCTGCAATGCCAACATACTGCCACTGGGTCAAGTACAGGAACTTTGTTCTTAAAGTTCAGTTGTTATTACAACTCCCATTTCAAAGTTTCCTTCGAAACCCGATCTAGCTGGCATTTGCGCCAATTTGTGGCATTTCGACACTTTCACCAGGTTGAGCTATAGTAAGTGCTACTTGTGAACGTCTTTTTGAGATTTGGTGGAATATATTCATGTTTAGCCAAGCCCAGAATTTCTTTTAACTGGCAAACACAGAAGGCTGGTATTCCCGACTCTACGGAGTAACGTTAGGAGGGAAGAGGGTTGCAAATGTAATTCCTTTTTTTTTCATCTCATGCATTCATTCATTATGGTGGTGGGCAATCCCCACTAACAAAGCGGGACGCTTATATAAGCTAAAAACCCCTGAATGGTCTCATTTTGTGAAACCGACCCAATACCTGATGCCACAGCAAGCTTTTTGCATTTTATTGTGGTCAGAATTACTGTATGTTATAACTAAAGTGTGTTATGTGCAGTAAGCGATTATTTTATGAAGTAGATGTAAGTATTTGCAAGTAAAGTAGTTTAATATACTTAAGTCACATCATCTGTGTCATCGAGATCGTTATCATGGGCGACTGAATCGCCTCGTAAACGTGTGGAATGGCGAACTGAAAGCTTCTTAAGAAGCTCGAGGCGATGCGACTTGCTTTTGAGGTGTGACTTGAGTGGAATCCGCTTCTCCACTCCAAGACGGCGGTAAACCTCAATTTGATCCTTGAGAGCAGGATCAAGCATGCATGTGAGCTGATCGTGATCGAGTACCAGCTCAATTCCTGAGAAATAGGCAGCTTTGGCAGAATCAGATGCCTGCTTCTCCTCAGCCTTCTTTTGAGCAGCAACAGCTGAATCATGTTTATGTTGAATGAGTGCTTCTCTCCGCTTCTTCTCGATGCCACTCGTGTCAATCTTGCGTGCCTCACGTCGCAAGTGGGCATAATCTTCATCAACAAACATGGTGTCCATGAAATCTTGAGTATCATTACGTGAAAATGCAGTCTGATCTGTAAAATGAGCAACGGTCATACTTGGCTTGTCTCGTGCGTGTTTTCGCCAAGATCCCAGCATACCCTCATTGATATCATTTGTTGTAGGCATGGCACCCAGGTCCCGTTCCTCAGCGGTTGAGGTAGCAATTAATCCACCCGCAGCAAACTCCTCCGTAAACCTTATCCATGTTGCGAGAGCACCCTGCAAGAAGGCCACAAGCACGGGCTTCAGATATGGCAGCTGCAAAGATTCATGCATCGCCTGAACTGTTTGTATGGCGACGAAGTCATCCCACGGCCTCGAGTCGAAAGCACCAAGGAGATATGAGTGTCTGGGAACTTCTTCATTGCACCACCTTTGTGCTGCATGAAGAAAAGACGATGGATATCTTGTTGGCCCTTTTTATCGTCCTTGTGATTAAAGATTGCACCAGCTAAATTTGCTGCCTTGACACCTCCACGCGACGACGATTCGAGGGCCCGTTGGACTGCTAATGCAGATGCATTGACAATTTCCGTGAGCTGGATTGTTGCATCATTGTCTTTGTTTGCCAGTAAAATAGGAGCGCTAACACCATTCTCTGCCCACCAGTTCATCATGGCTGTGTTCCCCCCCTTGACAGAATTCAGTTCCTTATGCATCGAACATCCTGCCCAGAAGAACAGTTCAACAGAGCGCCTTTCTTCCGGCGGTAATGATTCAAGAACTTCGGCACCCAAAGTCTGGGAGATGTGTTCCATCATCTCCGTCAAAAGTGGCTGACGAGCGGCTGCATCCATTGTGTCCCATTTCTCCCCACCACCAACTCGATCAATGACTTGGCTCATCTCGGAGAGAAGGAGAATACTGAGTTCATTTGGTGAGTCGTCCTTCATTTTTTCGACCCGCTCAAAGCCATATGATGAGCAGATGACACGACGTTTCCACTCCTGCCATATGCGATACGTCTTCTTCTGATCATTTGCGTGATCTGTATGCATCCCCTTCAGCTTCTTCACAAATTCATCCACATCGAGCGACATTCCGAAGCGTTTTGCCAATGGACTGTGGGAGAATGTGTCTGCGAGGTTCGTAATTTCATTTCTCCACCCGTCAACCCGAGATTCACTGGTGTGGCTAATGGCTGATGCGACGGAAATAAGGCGAGCCTTCTTTGGCGCATCACTACAGGTTTCACCCTTTGCATACGACGGGGCTTTCAACTCGACAAATCGTGATTCATAATTCACGTTCTTGTGAGTTGTCCCATCGTTACTAATTGTGAGGCCTGATAACAATTAATAGTCGGCCTTTGCAGCTCCAAAGGTTACTAGCTCACCCTCTGCATTTTTTATCTCAAACCCAAGTTGGACACGACTGGCAACTACCCCCTCAATCAGTGCCCTAGCCACAGAACGACGGCTCATGACATGGTTTTTTGACATTCCTACAAGCTTTGCAATTCTACTAACAACTCTCCCGATAGATTCTTGCGAACATCCGGCATGTACTAAAAACCGCGCCAGGTCTCGTGCTTCCGATGTGTAGATCCCTTTGTGAAGGAGCTTGAAGGTTCGTGTCTTGTTCCTGCCAGTCAATGCAGAATTAATGCTGCGTTGCGTGGCCCTGCGCAGCTGCTTTTTTAAAGCACGAACCTTCTGGCGGCTCGCTCGCAACCGTTCTCTAACAAGGAGCTGTTGTGCCCGCAACTGCTCTGCAGTAGTAGCAGCCATCAACACCTCGTCATTCAACAACCGCCGAAGCTGCAACATCGAAGAGATATTCTCCGCCAGCTCGCGTTGAGCTGCTGCAAGATCCCCGGACTTCTGTGCAGTATCTCTCCTCAAATCCGTGGCAGTCTGGAGTGCTGTAACAAGTTGTGCTTTGACGCGCCGAATTTTCTGGCGTTCGAGACGGAGCTTTTTTCGGATGCGCTGGGCCCTATCCTCCGACTCTGCAAGTGCAGTGCGAGTCTTCTCGAGGTGTGTCTCAGTAACGGCATGAGCTTGTTGTGACTTGGCAAGCTGTTGTTTGAGGACTCTGACCTTGTCAGAGAGTTTTCGGGGAAGCGGGGCATTTCGAGGTGCGTCGTTCTCTTTGTTGTGCCGTTTTTCTCGCGCGCGTCGAAGTTGATCTTTCTTTGCTCTACAGCATCGTTTCTTGCGAGATCCGGGCTGTTCTCGGCGCTTCGGAGGCATAGTGAGTTATTATGGAGTTGATAATATCATTAATTTGACGAGGGAATGAATGTAGGCCTCACAGATTAGGCTGAGGAGCGTTACGACGCGCGTTTTGCGCTGAAGGTATAACTCGCGTAACCACGCGTTTTTGGAAATTCACGCTTGTGGCTGAGAATTTGCATCACATAGGGGCTGTCTTCCTCTGAAGAGTTTGTGCACCGAACCTGTTGCTCTTCCGGTTCGTGCACAGTGAACTTTTTGAGTATTTTAACTCCCTCTACAATGTTATCAGAACGAATTTCTTGATATCACCCTTTGAGGTGGTAAAATGAGCTTCATTGGCACTGTATCTTGTGAAAAAATGCGAAATTGCACATTCGGTTCTGATAACAGTGAAACAAACATCATTTCAATTATATTCACCCGCGAGTACAAGTTAACAGGGTTTCTAATTCATTGCACAACTCGAGGTTTCAGTGTCCTTTGCCATTGCTGCGATGGGAAGATTATATAAGCGTCCCGCTGTGTTGGCAGGCATTGCCCACCACCATTCATTACGCTGTATTTATGATGCGGGGCCCAAAATGTGACTGAGGGTGAGGCTTTGTTTTTTTCGGCTGTAAGAAAAATATGCTCAATGGCTCACTTGATGGACTTAGACCTCGATGGGGTTTGTGCTTCGGCTGTCGATAACGCCCCTCTTAAGGTGGTCCTGGCGCAATTTTCAGGCAGAGGCCTCGACTCGAAAATTTCTGCCGTTCCTCAAGTTGTTCCCATGCCCACCTGCTGCCTCGTACACTAGGATTTCACCCTTCCCGTACATGGATTTTCACTAGTGCGACGTTCTGTGGTGTTCGCACCTAGGTTCGCTCAGTTCGCATGGCACTCCAATGCTTCAACTCGAAGTAGGTACTAGGTTACATGGCATCCCAAAAGAAAGGAGATGATATCCCCCTGCCCGACTACCCAACTTTGCCTTCGCTGCCCCAAAAATCTTTTAAATCCTACCTATGGCCGAACATCCAATCGAGGCTCTACGTGTCTCGCCATCAACCATACACTCAATCCATACACACTAGACGTTGCATATTGGGAACGCGAACACTCATCTGTTGAGCGAAACGATTGGCCTAGCGTCCAAATACACTAACAACTTCAGAACTACCTAAGATCGTATCAATCATGATTGATTGACACATATAAAGGCAAGCTATCACGTCGGTGAGTCGTGCGGTTAAATCCAGGACGCAAACTACTCACGCAAAAGCCGCAGCATTCGTAACTATGTTTGCAAAACCGAGGACACTGACGGGCAGATATTGATGTATCAGCCTCGAGAGGCATAGCAGAAATTGCCACTGTCATAGCAGCAACGACAGCGAGGACATTGGAGAAACGCATTGTTTGTGAGGATGTAATTGGAGGATGAAATAAATCTGAAGGGTGGGTAGGAATACGCCTTGCTTTTATATGCTGAACATTGGCGAAGGAAGAACCTAGCATTCACCTGGAGAAATTGTTTTGCACAATTAATATCTGCAATGCCAGCAGACTACTTTTGAAGATTTGGTATATTTGTTTAAGCATCTCACAGGCTCAGGCTTCGTGCCCTTCGACATCATTAGAGTCGTGTTAGCCAAGCCCAGAAATTTCCTCGACCAAACCACTAGGCTGGTATCTTAGTAACAGGCACGAGATTGTTGCTCGATTCTTATTCTATTTTACCAGTTTATTCGACACAGGTATCGCTGAGCCTGTAATGTGCCGAATGGTCAGATACCTGAACATGTTGTCCAGGTCAGTTGGTCTCACTGCGAGTTTGTGTAATGGACGCGCCACTTTTTACCCGCCACGTTGAACAGCAGCTGGAATCAATAGTCATCATACTGCGTAAATGAACTCGGCGGTCAGGCCTGGGCTTAAATATCCGCTTCATTCCTTTGAGGGCTATCCGCATTAATGCAGCCTTTATCGAATGCCTCCCAACAGAACCTCGGAGGGAGGTAGATCTGGATATTGGAAATGCATTGCCTGCACTCAGAATAATGGCGCTGCATTGCGCTGCATTCCGACTAGCACATCCCAGTTGTGTAACTACCCCTTCGTCCAGCAAGTACTAGGGTGTTGATTTCTCTCTGTGACACAAATTCTCAGACGTTGTCGCCTGGCCGGACCTGCGCGAGGTTTTTTTCCGCGTACAATCTACCGTGGTCCTCAATGCGGGACACTAGCTCAGTGTCTTCTCAACCGTATTCCCCTCTGCTGCCTGTCATGTTAATCGATCCCTTAGGGACGACGATCGCTAAGGTATGAGTTTAGACGTCTAAACCATATAAATCCCAGGAGTATCAGATACTAACAGCTACATGTATTGTTGGTCGTATGCGACAGGTACACACACCTCACCACCAGATTCTCCTCCATGCTGGGGATTGAACAAGCGACACTTTTCGCATCCAAGCCTCGACACCACGTTTAGAGTTCTGAGTCTAAAATGATCGCATCTTTGCTAGCGGCATCACGTCATTTCTCCACCCGTTCCCTTCCCCTTGAAACTTTCGGAAGTGAGTAATTAGGGCTGCTTGCATCATTCTGCGCTCTCATATCGCGCTCATATAAACAGCTCAGGCTTATTTAAGAGCAACGAACGTCGAGGAAAACACTGAGCCATGCAAGAATCTCCGGTTAGAGACCATTAGAGATCCTCGCTGACCACAATCAGCATGCCGAGAGTCCCTGAAGTGCATATCAGACTCATACGGCCCGTACGAGCAAACTCAAAAATATCGACCAATTAGACTGGCGTGGAAGAATCAGAGTTGTCACCTGGTGTGGATATAGTACATCCGCCCCAATCACATCGTGTAGGAACCTCCGTGCTACCTAGATCCAATCAGACTGACCAGTGACAGCGCATACAAGTAACTCTTTGAATATAATGTGACTCACCCGCCGCCCTGCCGTACTCAGCGTATCGATAGATCCTATAAAAGTAATCGAAAAGGTCAGCTCAGGTTCTATATGAAAATGTCCCTCCTCAAAATCCCTCTTATCCTCTCATCTGCTGTCGCTGTGCACGTAGCCCTCACTCCCCCGCATGCCCCTGCGAAGAGCGAGGTCGTTCATGATACCTTTAATGAGTGGGTCATCATCCAGCACGTTAAATACGGGCTCCCGATCGCAAAGGTAAACTGTTCACGGATTGTCCACGATCCTCTTTGATAGAACTACGCCCAGATAGTTTATTGGGGTGTTTCTTTGGCAGAAATAGTTCTCACCGTCACTCGTATGACGGACCCCAAAACGCTTCCCAGCGTTATACAAAACACAATCGGTCCACTTCTCCCAAGAATCAAGGACGTGCCAATCACTCGTCCTTTCATTCTCGGTACCGCGCTTGTTGCCACAGCGGGATACCTCCGCTGGTCATGTTTCCGGACCCTCGGTCGTTTCTTCACATTCGAGCTTACCACCCGCAAGGGTCACCAACTTGTCACGAATGGACCATACTCAATCGTGCGCCATCCCTCGTACTCAGCAGCTATTCTGCAGTATCTCGGCGTAGTGGTCTTGCACGGATCTGCGACTTCGTGGCTTAGACAATCAGGGGTCTTAGATATCCCTGGAGTTAAACCGGTTCTGCTGGCATGGTTATTGGAGAGAACGATTACTGTGATAAGCCTCGTTCGCAGGATCAATCAGGAGGAGGAGGTCGTCAAGTCGATGTTCGGAGACGAATGGCGGACGTGGGCAAAGGATGTCAGGTACCGGCTCATCCCCGGCATCTACTAAACTCAGTCTCCACGTCAGCATTAAGGTTTGAATGAGATTTCTTGCTGCATATCAATGAAGTAATGTCCAGTTGCTCTACTCACAAGCCGCGGTCTGTTGCAGAGGAGACTGCTGCGTACTATTACCTTTAGTCATTAGCTTCTGCGTCTCATCCTTGCCGAAGACCTCTTGTAATAGTACCGTTGCAACCTTATATACCCATGCATGATGTACACTCCATAGACTGTCCATTCATCTGATATTTAGGGCATGCTCAACACCAGCGCCTTCAACTTCTCGAAATCGGGTGTCCCAAAGCCTGTAACTGCAGATATCGTCAGCACCGAAACAGGAAACCACTCGCCAACTGCATGCACTCACCAGGATCCCATCCAGTTGTGGCCTGCGCATGGGCATCAGATCAGTAACACGACTTGAGGGCATGTAGATATGACATACATTGAAGCCCTGAGTTCCACATCCTGGGTTGTTGCCCGCGGTGATATCATTCAGCGCAGTGTACCCACTAGAGTACAAGAAGGGGTTGAGGAAGCCGAGAGGGGTTTTGCCGACATTAAGGCGTGCGTCATTCAGCATGGAAACGAATGAGGCAAATGTGGGTGAGGAGCAGGATGTGCCTGCAACGGGGATCGTCTGGCCCTGGTAGACAACAGCGAAATGCATCGCCTGGGCTGACACGTCGGGATAGGCCTGAGTGAATGTTAGCCGTCAGATCCTTACATATTGAAGAGGTCACGTACGCGCCCATAGCTGCAAATAAGCGACTTGATTAATGTATACAGATAGGAGTAGTTCATTGCACTTACGGGGTGTAGAGACCCTCATAGGTACCAGGAGCGAGTTTTGCCAGGTACTCTGAGACGGCAACTTCTTGATATGCTGGACGGACAAACTGGCGGGCACATGTCAGCATTTTAGCAGGAATCAATCATAGCCGTCAACTTCCTCACATAGTTACTGAAACCACCACCAGAGAAGAATACAGCAGTCTCTGGGATATTGACAGTGCCGCCAACGGTCGTCACGCTTTATCCGATCTTTAGCTACTGGGCTCCTCTCCTCGATTGCCAAGATCACTCACTATGGACAGGAAGCGGGAAAATCAGGCAGGAATTTCGTAACGTTCAGCCCGTCGTTGGAGTAGCATATCTGTGTGGCAGGGTTGGCATCGCCATCACCGACACCAAAATCACCAGAGGAGAACATAACAGAGACTCCACGAGCACCGAGAACTGCCATGCCGGCGCAGACACGGGTTGCATACGTGAACGGAACAGTTTGCTCATCATCACCATAACTGGTAGAGATCGTCTGAGGAAGCATAGGTTGCGAAAGAACATAGTCAAGCCACTGGGATCGTGGACATCAGTATATTAAAGTTGGATCACAGTGGTCCAAGCTTACATATGAGTATGGCTCATTGGTATCAGTTGGCGTCAACATATCAGGGTTAAAAGGGGGCTCGCCGCCAGTCGAGTAGAACGTTCCAGGAGTGGGCCATGTGAGTCCAAAGCCAAACTGAGTGTCCAAGTTAGCTTCGATGCCTGCTGCTGCATAAGTCTGATTATTCAATCCACCTGTGGAACAAATCAGCGACGTAACTACCGAGCTTTGAGTGCAACATACCGTTAATGGAAACGAAAGTGTAGTTTGAACCGTAAGCAGATGGGTTTTCAAGTTGGTAGAATTGTTGGAGGTCCATGTTATTGGCATACTGGCCGAGATAACCAGTGAGACCCAGCTTGTTGCCGTTCGTAGCAGATGTGTTGTAAGCTACCGAATTATATAACTGCTTCAAGCACGAAATCGTGACCGAGCTGTTGCAACTTGCGTCAACCTGATTGCCTGCAGGCCCTGTGATCGTTCCAGTAGATGTGCTCAAGACTGGAGGCTGCGCCTGGTTACCCCAATGCAGCGTGCTCTTGAACGCCTTAAAGCGAGCGAACATGGTTGTAGGCTGTATAAGATCAACATGGTTATGCAAGATCTCCGGGAGACTGTAGCTCGTGGTCCGAACGATACTCTCTCCGGATTTAGCGTGCTTGTAAATATAATAAGTCTAAACAGCCAGTAGTCAATGGGCTGCAATCTCCGGAGACAAGATTAATTTGCTCACGGTGTCCAGCATCTCTTCGGCAAGGCCGACTGGGACGCGAATAGTAACCCAATCGTTTGCAGATGAACGAATGAGACTTTCTTCCGCCAGGCCGTGTGAAGCAAGCCATTCGTTGACAATGTCCAAAGTCTCGGGATGGGGAGCCGTGAGAGCATCAGTCTCCTCCTTCGACAGGTGCGCTCCATAGCGTGGGTGGCTGGGGTCGCTCACCTCCCAGAGGTGCTGCTCGAGCTCCTGGAACTTTGGCTGAGGCAAAGCAATCTTAAGCTCGAGCATATGATGTTTGGGCGCGGGAGAATGTCTGGACCATCCGCGCGGCGGCCCATGAATGCTCTCCTTCACCTTGTGCTGGCAGCCCTTGAAGGGTACTGCTGCGCTAGCGAGAGCAGCCACGAAGGGGAGCCCGAATAGAGAGATGAGTCTCATCGTCAGTGCGAGAAAGGCTTGCACTCGCAAGAACTTGACACATTGTTATATATGATAACAATTTTGGCGACCTCGTGAGACGCTAGCCGATTCCCCGAAAGATCGTGCTCTCCGAGATCCTCAGTCCGCATGCACTGCTGAGAGAATCGGTTTTCATCCACATGCGGTCTCTACGTGTGTACTGATTTGATGGGATGATGGTACGACTCAGGCCGTTGACAATAATAAAGATGGCTGTGACATAGCACCCGGTTCAAGTTGGCAATAGTACTTTTGAACGTTCCGGCCCATAAGGCTTCCAAGGGATTGACAAACGCCAACCCTGTGATCTAGAATGACATGTCGTGGCCAAGCGTAAATGTGACACTGCGCTGGTACCTTATTACTCTTGAGTCACATGTCACATGTCCTACTCATCCCTCACTCAATCTCATTTTTATTTCGCACATTTTTATTTTTCGCGGACACGGTGCATATTGCTGTGGGGAATAAGCAAATGATTGATCAGATATGTTATTCACCGTGCAGTTTAGCGGGGGATGGTCTAGGCGAGCTGGTGAGTATCAGGGGGTATGTATTTTAGGTGGGGAATGGCCATATGCACAATCCATGACTGTCGGCGCATCGGTATATTATTTTAATCCCACCGCGCGCTGCGGGTAGATAATTACACAGGTATGGGAGGATTACATTTGAATTCATGCTGTTCCAGCTATGTTCATATGGATTCACTTGGCCCATTAATATTGGAGCGATACTACTTCTGGAGCTTGTGTGGGCGGCAAAATGGCGCGCAAACAGCTGCCCACCATGATGGTGATGGTAGTAGCAAGTTACTACTAGTATTGGATAACTTCCCGCAGCGTTGAGAATGTGATTCGAAATGTTTTTCCTCATACGGACGTGCCGCCGTTAAAAATTAAATGTCAGTGTTTCGCAAGTCCTTATGTTAAATCACCTTGCAGTTCTAGAGTGATGTCTAGAACTTCAGCGCCCCCCCTCCTTCTATAGAATTAAATGTTCGATACATATTCCGAACACCTCAAGAAACTCTTTGTCTATGAGACTATGTCGTAAGCTTTTGATGGCAGACTGTACATCAGAAATAGAGTTTAGATACGACTGCGCATACCGTGACCGAGGTACGAGAGGACACTACAAATCAAACTCTGGGATTCTGACTGCTGCGGAAGTACCAATCGTAGGTGACCTTCATTGTCAGGCAACGAAGCCCTCGCTGTGCAAGACAACTTATGTTGTCAAAGGTAGCTCCGGGTCTTGCTCAGATGAGGCTCCACTTAGTTTCTCTGCCACCTTATCGAGATCAATCTGTTGAAATACATGCTTTATTTGTACATGTTGTTTAAAACTCAATTTTGGGTTCAGCAACCATCAAAATGGCTACAGCTGCAGAGCCAGTGTTCGCAGAAGGGACTTTCGAAGAGCAGGTATGGCTGTATTCTCCTCATGAAGATTCATTCCTGATCTCTAGTCAGATGTAAGAGTTAGTGAATGATGCCACTGGAGGTAGCACAAAGGATGAACGTGCTACGGGCTACGGCGTTGCAATCTTTCTGAGACATTGCAGATGTAGGGGCTAAACCCATTGAAAAGGATCAAGAAAAACGACAGAACGCATTGACCTTTGTGCTGGATCAGAACTTCATGTGCGTCCCGGCATCATCAGCATTTTTTCGCAATAAATTAGATCTAATTTTGAAATGCAGATATCGAGGGCTTCAATAGGCTTCTCTCGCGTTTTGACACAACGGTCAACTTACCAGACATCAAACTTCACGTCTCCTTCTCCTCGGTGTTCTTGCTTCATCACCTTCCGATTGTTCGAGTTGGATGCTGTTGTCGCAGCAAAAGATCATGAGCTTTTTTTTTTAACAGTGGCCTACCAGAATTCCATTCAGGAAGCCATCCCGCTATTCTCGAACATATGGTGGGTCGGTTCATCATGCATCATGGTTCATATTACATACCTGAACCATTCATAGGCGTGCGGAACTCGAGCGAGCACACTTAAGCGGAAGATCCATCATCCATCATTTGCGTCACTAGGCTTCACACACGTCGGGCATGGCCTGCCACATTCAGAGGTCGCGTCGACCCTGCAGATTGAATTCAGAAGTGGGCCATTGATGGCATGTCCTCTTGACATCCTGTCGTTAATAATTATTTTCGAATAGTGATCTGGTCTTCTTTCGGGAAGGCTCTCGCAGACTACTCAATTTCTACACGTCTACCGCTCGTCAGCGCGCACGTTTGAGCGAGAGCAATTGGATGTACTGGAAAAGCGTCTTGTTACGTGGAAGGTGGGCTTAGCGAGCGTGCTGGATGTTAGTAACAACGTTACTAGTTCACAGAAGCGTGGCAACAATTCAGTTGGCTCTTTACCCTGGTGGTAATTACGAGAACAGTTCGAGTTTAAGACGTCTTCGTAAGTCATGTTTCTTGCGTGTGTTTCATTCACAATATATACTACGTCTAACTCGCTTCGTTCAACGGCCAACAACCTCCTGGCCACAACGCTATTACTTACGATCCTTGATTCCATTTTGTGATCCATGGCTTCACGCTGTTATTGTCATGACCACGCCGCAGGTACCGATCAAGTCGACACTGATGAGTTGGACTGGAGAGGATTGTTCATACAGTGAAAACCCGCTACAGGAAACCTTGAGTTATCCTGGCAATGTTCCATCCAAAAAAGATGTATGTAATATTCCAGGACGACGGGTATCACGTCTTTCGTGTGGATAAAGGGCCGCCTGTATTGCCCTGAGGTTCGGAGTGTCAAACACGCTAAGTGCAGGTTATCGTGCAGCTGCACCACACGGAGAGCACGGCCCAAGAACACCTTGAAAATTTCGTTGCCACCAAAACTTGGAATATAGGAATCCTGTCTCTCGTGTGCACTGTGTTGTGGAGGATCACAACTTTTATCGCACGGGTTGGTCCACCCCAACTACTACATACATATGACAGGTAAGTTACAATTGCGTATTTTCACTGAGATCAACCTGAGTGCCTGCCCACGCATCACGGCGGTGACGCGCATATTACTGTGCGGATAATCGGGGACCAAATTAATTGGCCAAACATGGTGCGTGATACATGATATTTTTCAGGTCCATCGACACGTGTACATAACGAAGCATGGTCTGCCAGCTCAGTGGGACATTGGAAGCTTGAGCGCGGCCAGCCACGTCAATTGAATCATTGAATACGTATGCCATGGGCCTGGTCAGTCTGCCGATTACATTATATGTGAGTACAAAGGTTCATGAAATCGAAATATCCTCGTGAGTACCGGCCTGTGTTGTGTACTGACCATGAAGCTCGTCACTCTGCTTGCGCTCCCCTTCGTGGCTGCTCTTGCTAGCACTGTACCCTTCAAGGGCTGCAAGCACAAGGTGAAAGAGAGTATTCACGGTCCACCCCGCGGGTGGTACAAGCATGCTCCAGCACCAAAACACCAAATGCTCGAGCTCAAGATCGCTCTACCTCAGCCCAAGTTCCCGGAACTTGAGCAGCACCTCTGGGAGATAAGCGATCCAAGCCATGCACGTTACGGGGCGTACTTGTCGAAACAGGAGACCGAAGCACTCATGGCCCCACACCCTGAGACTCTGGACATCGTCAGCGAATGGCTTGCCTTACACGGTCTGTATGAGGAAGACGTTATCCGTTCATCTGCAAGCGACTGGGTTACTATCCGTGTTCCGGTCGGTCTCGCAGAAGAGATGCTGGATACTGTGAGCAAGGCAATGCCACCTTCTCAGAGTATGATTTATTGACTAGCTGATTTCCAGACTTACCATGTTTACAAACACGCTGAGACTGAAGAGAGTATCGTCCGGACTACGAGCTACAGTCTCCCAGACATCTTGCACCATCATGTTGATCTTATTCAGCCTACGACTATGTTTGCTCGTTTCAAGACGTTTAGGAGCACACTGCACTGGGCTGACCAGCCTCCAGTCTTGATCCCGTCGGGCGGAACGATCACGGGGCCTTCGGGCAATCCCGTTAATGCGAGCTGCAACTCCACGATCACCGTTTCTTGCTTGAGGCAGTTGTATAACGCAGAGAATTATAAATCAACTGCTACAAACTGCAATAAGCTGGGTCTCACTGGTTATCTTGACCAGTATGCCAATGATAAGGACCTTCAACTATTCTACAAGACCCAGAATCCTTCTGCTTACGGTACAAATTACACTTTAATTTCCATCAATGGTGGGTTGCAGTCCAGGCTTTGTCGATAGTCATGTTGTTCATGTACTTCACAGGCGGAAAGAATAATCAGAGTCGTACTGCGGCAGGCATGGAAGCCAACCTTGACACTCAGTATGGTTTCGGACTCGCATGGCCCACTCCGGGAACGTTCTACACGACTGGTGGCGAGCCCCCTTTCATCCCAGACCTTGTGACGCCGAACAATACAAATGAGCCATACACATACGTGCGTTCAAGCCATCACGATTGCAGTTTATTGTATTAATGACTACGATCGTCAGTGGCTGGACTACGTACTTTCACAGGATGAAATTCCCCAGACAATCTCTACCAGCTATGGTGACGATGAACAAACTGTTCCGTACTCCTACGCGATGCGTATTTGCGCTGGTATGGCGTCTGTCGGTGCTCGCGGAGTCTCTTTGTTGTTCTCCTCTGGTGATCATGGCGTTGGTGATGGTATTAGCAACCCTGCCGCTCAGATCTGTAAATCCAATGACGGGCACAACACTACGACATTCCTGCCAATGTTTCCCGCTTCCTGCCCATAGTGAGTGGTCTCTCTGATCGAGGAGTTCAACGGCCAATTTGGACCAAAGCGTGACTGCTGTTGGCGGTACTACCAACGTCCCAGAGATTGCCTCGGTTATATCTAGTGGTGGATTCAGCAACTATGTAAGTAATCTCTGCTCCACATAAACGCCTTCTGACCATACCTTACAATTGTACAAGTTTGCTCGCCCTGCGTACCAGGATGCTGCTGTCTCTGGGTACTTGGCAAAGCTCGCCCCCGGCACCTATGAAGGTCTTTACAACTGGTAAGTCACCGCAAACTAGCGAACGCACTTGCACAATTGATTGGCCATCTCTAGCTCCGGACGCGTACGTTAATTCTTCAACCTACAAAAATCGTACGGTGAACCATATTTCTAGGCATTTCCTGACGTGGCAGCACAAGCAGAGTCCTTCTCAATCATTTATGCCGGCATGAAAATTCCGATTAGTGGTACATCCTGCGCCGCGCCCACCTTTGCCGCGTTTGTGGCCATGCTGAACGACGCACGCATCAATGCTCAAAAGAGTCCTCTTGGATTCCTGAATCCATTCTTATATTCCACTGGCTACAAGGCATTAAACGATATCACCATTGGGAACAACCCAGGATGTGGAACTCCGGGTTTCAATGTAGGTCATGTCTGTACGCATTCAAGTCATATTATTAATGTACCTGTATATAGGCCACTGTTGGATGGGATCCTGGTGAGTTCATGAAGCCAAACCAAGTTATGACATGTCTACATGTTGACCATACTTGCAGTCACTGGATACGGCACACCTGACTTCGAGAAATTGAAGGATTTGGTATTGTCCATGCCTTAAATATTGGTAACCAAAATCTAAGATGCATATACGTGCATCGCATACATTCACTCCTTCAGACATTTCGAGTTCTACTACCTGGACAATTTTATATAAGTGGTCAAGACTATATACCGAGCGATTCAAGGCAGTAACCAATGCTAGTGGAAGATCATGCACAGCAGGAACTCAATGTTGTTTAAGTTTTCACCTCTTCCATGAACGGCACAGAAAAACCACTTCAGAAGGAGCTCGAGAGTACTATTTTATATACAATTGACGAGACCATTAGAGTGTCTGATCCCACATTGTGATATGTCTGCGCGATGCAGGACTCGGACTATGAGGAGGTTGGCTGTGATCGTCAACGACGCTTGTGCGTGGGACTCGAGGGGCTCCTATTCCCAAGCTCGTGGGGACGAGCAAGCTGCTCGGCTAGCTTCAGTCGGAGTTTTATTCATCGACTGTGAGCTTCTACGCCTCGAAGTCAAGAACCAACTACTAGGAAATGTATTACACATCCGAGTCATCATCAGAGTACTCCTAACTAAACACGGGGCTGCGGCCTCCCTGGGGAATTTTTGACCGCCACAAAATCATTACCTTCCATTCTTCCTGAGACTCCTGGGCCCGACGTACCACACAAATTTTCCCCCTTGCTCGCTTCACTTGGTGGCTACTGACTGACAAGTTTTTCACTCGGCGAGTTCGATCAGAACGATTTGCTATTCCACTGGCACCTTGCTTGATTCCAAATTATGTCAATGCCGCGATGTCAATCAAGCTGACCCTGGGGGATGGTCGTTGTTGCAGCGACGAACCATCATTAAGACTGCCTTATATCATCAGACGGTATGCATCACACCTTTTCCCGCCGGCAGGATTTCACTTTTTTTTGGCATTGCACTTGATTTTTTAGAACCCATTGTGGTAAGGATAGAGACGGATTGAGTTTGCCAAGTTCCCGTGAACAACATTTAGACTGGGGTTTACTGCAGCGGCACTAATGTTGCGATTCACAAGGATGTGTCATGAGGTGCTCAACAAGACTGCCGCTGTCACGAGCGGCGCGTCGCAAGCCACCGGAGGTTCAAACGTTCGTATCAGAAGAAAGGAAGATATACATCCAGAATTGTAGATATTCGAATTCGTGATGTTGACTCCCGTTACGGTACGTCGTCGTTGTGCGTACGTATGTATGGCACATACGGAATTTCTGGTAAGTGGAGGACTTTCCATATTAACGTGCACTATATCCGCAAGGGCAGGTGATGGATCTATCAACGCACATGCTCATGCTTGCCGTACGGTCCACTTCACTACGACGACATGCATCTTGACGCCTGATGCATTTAACTTTGGTCATCCGTGTCATGAAGTAATCAACTACGGTAAGAACGAGACCTATTAACGTAACAAGCAGTATTAACTATAGAAGCACACAGATTACCTAATGTTATTCGCTTGTTCTCGGATATAAATTCACGATGCAAACTTTGACAGCTGGCTCGTGGGCTTCAAAACCCTCCTAAACTGTTGCATGCTGACGAGACTCGTTCTGCTTAGTCTCCCCTTCGCGGTTGCTCTGGCTAGTGCAATACCCTTCAGGGGTTACCAGCACAAGGTGAAAGAGAGTATCCATGGTCCACCAAGTGGGTGGTACAGGCACGCTCCCGCACCAAAGCATCACATGCTAGAGCTCAAGATCGCTCTGCCTCAGCCCAAGTTCCCGGAGCTTGAGCAACATCTCTTGGAAGTAAGTGACCCAAGCCACGCACGTTATGGGGCGCACCTGTCGAAGCAAGAGACCGAAGCACTCTTGGCTCCCCACCCTGAGACTCTGGATGTCGTCGGAAAATGGCTTGCCTTGCACGGTCTAGCAGAAGAAGATATCACCCGATCATCTGCAAACGATTGGGTTACTATTCGTGTCCCCGTCGGTCTCGCAGAAGAGATGCTGACTACTGTGAGCAAGTAAATACCGTTTGTGAATATCTGCATTGATCGCTAGATGCCTAGGAATATCATGTTTATAGGCATGTCCATACTGGAGAGAGCATCATCCGAACTACGAGCTACAGTCTTCCTGAGATCTTGCACGACTACATCGACCTTATACAGCCCACTACCATGTTCGCTCGCTTCAAGGCGTTCAAGAGTACGCTGCACTGGACCAATCATACGCCTGCGGACCCGAACCCATCTGGCTCAACGATCACAGGGCCTGCAGGCAACCAGGTTGATGCGAGTTGCAACAACACGATCACCGTTTCGTGCTTAAGACAATTATACAATGCGGTGGATTATAACACGTCTGCCACGAACGGCAATGCTTTTGGTATCACTGGTTATCTTAATGAGTCTACCAATAACGTAGATCTTCAGCAATTTTACCGCCTTCAGAACCCATCTGCTTATGGCTCAAACTACACCTCTGTGTCTATCCATGGTACGTCGAGATTGGGTTATTGTTAGTGATACTTTATTGTTGTGCTTCGCAGGTGGCAAAAATAACCAGAGCTATGAAGCAGCAGGCCTCGAGGCCAACCTTGACACTCAGTTTGGTTTTGGGCTCACTTGGCCCACGCCCGGAACGTTCTATACAACCGGCGGCGAGCCTATTTTCAACCCTGATTTGTTGACAGGGACTGATACGAACGAGCCCTACTCATACGTGCGTTTGAGCGGTTGAAGTTGCAATTCAATATTGATAACCAAGATACTCAGTGGCTTGAATATATCCTTGCGCAGGATAAAATTCCTCAATCGATCTCCACAAGTTATGGTGACGATGAACAAACCGTTCCGCGATCTTACGCGATTCGTGTTTGCAACGGCATGGCAGCACTTGGTGCTCGTGGTGTCTCAGTAATATTCTCGTCTGGCGACGGCGGTGTGGGTGACGGCGTTGTCTATCCTGACAAGCCTCTTGGGCACCAGTGTTATTCCAATGATGGCCTTAAGACCCCGATGTTCTTGCCTGTGTTTCCTGCTTCATGTCCATAGTAAGTGACGCGTCTGAATAAGCACAGGACCAAAGTATCATTAATTGCTACTTGAAGTGTAACTGCTGTCGGTGGAACTGTTCACATCCCCGAGACTGCCGCCAACTTTTCTGGTGGTGGATTTAGTAACTACGTGCGTGATCTCCGCCTTCCGTAAAACGTCCTGACCGGTGGAATACGTACACACCAGTTTCATCGCCCCTCGTACCAGGATGCTGCTGTCTCGGCATACTTGGCAACGCTCACTCCTGGCACCTACAAAGGTCTTTATAACTCGTACGTTGTCACGAGCTGGCGAACGTATATATTTGATTGACTCCTCGTCTTCAGCACTGGACGTGTAAGTTGACCCTTCAACTTTTGGAGGTCTTGTGAATTTGTCCCCCTAGGCATACCCTGACGTATCATCACAATCAGCAAGCTTCTCAGTGATTTACCAAGGCCAGGCGACACCACTGGATGGTACATCCTGCGCTGCGCCAGCATTCGCTGCGTTCGTTTCCATGCTGAACGACGCACGTCTTTCTGCCGGAAAGACCGCTCTTGGTTTCTTGAACCCTTTCTTGTATTCCACTGGTTACACAGCATTAAATGATATCACCGAGGGCCGCAATCCAGGATGTCAAACTGAGGGTTTCAATGTATGTCATATCCATGTTCCATGACCCATAGCGACTGATGTGATGACTGTATGTAGGCCACGGTTGGATGGGATCCTGGTGAGTTCATGGATGTGGCAAACAAGGTTACATGTTTATACGCTGATAATCATTGCAGTTACTGGATACGGTACACCCAACTTCGAGAAGTTGAAGGACTTGGTCCTGGCCAATTAGAGGAATAGATAGGATTTGAGGTGTATATTGTCCACAAATCCTAACAGCGAGCGAGGGGTACTCCATAGACTGAGCAATTCGAGGCGATCAGGTGACGCTGGAAACAAAACAAGAGATCATTCGCAGGAAAGAAAGAGTAGTTCACCTGCGCATTCGTTTCTTGAAGCGCTCCATGACCTGGGAGACATGAGTAAATCATTATGACGAATAAACCAGTCTCCATACCACTTCGTCGGTCGCCATCTGTGGACGTTCACCACGAGGTCTTCTGTCTTCTTGAGGTGGTAAACCCATTGCTTCGAGTTTGGCATCTCGCATGATTTCTGCGTCGGACTTCTGCTTGAGATGCGGCCGATAGACTAAGAAGTACCAGTCCGTCAATAGCAAATTTAGAACAGCAAGCTAGTGACAACGAACATCGAGTTGCGACGAGATGCTCCTCATCATTAGGTCGTTTGCGTTCTTTGCGGACTTCCGCAACTTGTCGTTTCGCCTTTTCAGTTTCTTCAATATTCTTCAATCGAGCGCTATCTCGCAAGTCAGGCAATGCAGATGAACTAGAATGGAGGAAACCCTACTCCATGCCAAGATCAACTTCGGGAATGGCAGTTAGCATGGCCATGCTGTTAGTAACATTGCCTTCATCCGCAGCTTTCTTCTCTCCTTTCCACCGCTCGGACAGAGAAAATTCATCTTGGGCGTTTTCCCCAGGATTGTGCTCAGATGAGTCTGAGGGGCGGCTGCGAATCTTCAGATTCTCTTCGATGTATGCCATCCTATACCCACATCAAAACTCCGGAATAGAAGTCAAGAGAGACACCGCACTCACATGTGTTTGTCAACATCTAAAACATTCGTCTGCTGCGTAAAGTTGCTTGTTCGGACGGCTCGCCTTGCTTTCGCATCCGAACTGGCTTCTTCTCTGTGTTCAGAGTGAGTGGAACTACGAACACCAGAGTATCATGTTCACGTACTCATCCACCCTCGCACCAGCTCTCAAACCGCCCTGAGCCTCTTGTCCATCCTCCGCAGTTTTGCGCTTCCTCTTCTTAGCATCGCCTTTCGACAGCTTTGAAACATCGATTCCTTGTCTGGACTTTCTGAGCTTCCTGAGCTCGATGAGCTCCGAGATGCTATCTGTGTTTGAGTTCTCTGGTTTGGACTGACTCTTGGCTTATAACGTACGGAAGTGATTTGTCCTCGTCCTCGTCTTCCTCTAGCTCTGAAGGTTGCTCTGCATCTGGCGACGATTCTCGTACCCGCAGCTGTGGTCTGTTGCGTCTCTTGATCATGAATGTTCGGAATGGACCTTGTTTGGCCGATTCACATGACTAGAATTCAAAGGCGATGCATGCAGATCTAAGTAAGATTCGGGTACACTTTAGACGTTCGTGATTTTACAATTTCAGTATACTCCGTCTAAAGGAGGTTCTGTTTTGCTAGCATGTGCTACGGACATATGCAAGGTGTAGGCGTAAAAGTAAAAATAGTACAAATATCCTGCCGACAGGAATAAATCATATCTCTACAAGTCTATGGTCCACCAATAGATTGTAATATCTCTTCCGACACAGACCGCGTCTGCTCTGGGCGTTCGACTTCCGCGCCCTCAATAGCAGCCATCTCCTCTGATACCCTCAGAGCCAGCTCTGCGTTGGTGGCAGGCGAAGCGTGCCGTGAGAGCATAGATTCTGGTGCTCTAAGGCCGCCTCGTCGGAGCCGAGGCGCCTGAGAGCGCTCTTCACCAACTTGGCTATCGGGTGCTGAAGATGCAGTGCGGTCTGATGGAGATGATGACCACGGGGCTGGTGGGAAGAGCCAGTCTTCACCCGTACTGGGTGCAGGTCGAGGTGTGGGAATGACTTCGAAGCGTCGTGAGCGGAAAGGGAAAAACCGCCTGGCTTGGCCCGGCGGTCCAGATAATGGGGGGTCGGAATCCTCCCTGGGTGCACTGACGTGTGGACCAGGGAATGTGCTAGATGAATCGAGTATCGATGGGCCCTCTTCATCAGCTAAATGTCGCGAAGAATTTCGACGCCGTGCGCTGAAGTCACTGAAATCTGCTGTTCTGCTTCTGACAGGACGGCGAATGGAGGGCTGTCGACTCAGTGAGGTATGGAGCAGGCCACTCGCTGATGGAAGAGTCAGGCCACCGAGCCGTGGAGCAGGGGGTGAATCAAGTAGTGGAGGAAGCACCCTGTCGCTTGGGGAGTCTGGCGCAGGAGCTGGAGGCGGTGCAGGTACAGTGTAGAAAGCAGGCGAGAACGCATGGTAGGATGATGTTGGAGGATTCGGCCGTGAAGGATGCCGGTATGCCTCATGCAATTCAGTGTTCACGCGTGTACCCTCCAGTGGCACGAGTCCATACTGCTCTAGTGACTCGAGCTCATCAGCCTCTTCGTCCATCTCGAGTTCATCCGGAGGTCGCGACAAGTAGTCTGAAAGGTCCACTGTTCTTCGACTACCTGTCCGCCAAGTATAACGTTCCCTGTAGGTAGTGGTTGGGTTAGATAACCTCCTCAGCGCTCTAGCGGTGCGATCTCCAATAAGACCACGGTCAGTGGCATTCTGACGATGGTGTCGGTCTGCCACTTCCTGTAGCTGAGATGAGAAGTCGACAAAGGGCGTGTGTAATGAAGCGCACCTTGACCAGAATCTCAATCAACGAAGTAGTAAACGAGTCACCACCGTCTAAGTCCTCTACAAAATGCTCATAGCTTATCGTGGGTTCAATTTTCTCAAGCCTATGGCGCTTGATTGTTCCGGAGCTGCAGCAGAGCAGAGGTCTCCTTAGCGAGAAGTTATGTAGTAAGAGGATACCCATACACCAAGCTCCTCATTTTCGCACTGAACACTTCGTCATAATATTCGGCCGTCCTACACGCCAGGACACGTGTGATTAGATAGACTTGAACAGATTAGATGAACGCACCATCTGCCCATGTTGCGGTGTTAGGGGAAACGCGGTTACAACGAGGCTGACAAGTTAGCGAAACGAAGCTAGTTAAGACCGAACTTTGTTGTGGCAAATTTCGGCTGCCCGTTGATGGAGGTCGGGTCTTAAGGTGACGGTCGCTTTTGTTTGGTCATTTGTTTATTCTCCGAAAACACACATCAATAACGCGTCCGCTGCGTAAAAAATTGTATGATACAAAATCCACCAGTCTAAAGTACACCAGACGAGTGCAATCAACTCGGATCGTCTGTGCCACTAGTATTGCCATTTGTCCTTGGGCCCGTGCTCTTACTAGGAGTTGCACTAGTGCCACCGCGATCCCGTGAGCTGAGCAAACTTTGAAAGAAGTTTTGCAGGACTTCATGTTGAGTCTGTCCTCCAGTAGGACTAGGGGAAGTTCCGATGGTCGGTGAGCTTGGTGGTCGTCCAACATGGGTGGCCACATTTGCACCCGTTGCAGCTCTTTGTGATGATCTGCGTGCCCCATCGGCGGTCGTGCTGGCGTTGAGTGAGCTGGCCATTCCCATCCCGGCCTCCATCTCGCTGAGGGCACGCTCAACGGTTGGAAGATTAAAACTACTGCTCCCCAGTGGCCCAACAATACCGGCTGCGGCCGTATCCGTGGGATTTCGGAAAGCGCCACGGGGATCTCGGTCTGGCTTTTTGGCATTTTCGTCATAGTGCTTCGCAAGGAACGCCTGCTCCGGCATGGGGGCATTAAACGGAGGCAAAGGGGG
>KN835166.1:0-143333 GCA_000827255.1 Suillus luteus UH-Slu-Lm8-n1
GAGTGTTGGTCGAGTGTGTGAGAAAATCCCTTTGTATGTGTGCATATTTTGTGTGTATCATTTTTGAACTGATCAAGCGCCATAGCACCGGATGTCATCTATGAAACATTCACGAGCCAGTCAAGTTCAAGTTGCAAGACTATATGTCTGTACTTCATGTGCATAAATTACTGTTACATAGAAAGCATATGCATGCAAATGCGACTGACTACGATGTTATTGTAGCATAATACAGAAAACAAAATCGCAAGAAAAGACAAGAGAACGCGGTGACGAACGAGAACTAAACTAGACGAAAGATGCCAAAATAAAAGGAAAATACTATCGGGGACTTATCAACGGTTTCGAAGAAGACACCTGTGTAGGGGGCTGTTTTGCTATCTCTTGCTGTCGTTGCCATATTAACTCTGCCCACAATGGATTCGGTGGGATGTGCCCGACAAGTGCACGGAATACATCAAGCCTGGCAAGAGATGTCAGCTGGATAGCGCCCATGAACGAAGTTGGACATACCACTTCGCCTTCTCATCATCCGTGTCCGCGAAGAAAAATATTTCTTGATTTCCAGGAAATATGAGACGGAAAGAACGCTCGACTGCGAACATCCCGTCGTAGTCAACTACTGACCGAGAGGGACTGAGAGCGCCTGTGCGTGTATCTTGATTGTCCTCAACTGCGATGGCTTTCTTGAGGTTGATGGTGGCCGTTGCTTTCTTAGTGACATCGTTAAATGCAACAAGATTCGCGCCAATCACCCGAAGACGACGACGACGCCATGTCTGCAGTGAAACTAAGTGACCGTTCATGAGATATTAAAAATCGCGTACCATGCAATCCCCTCCATGTTGCGTCAACGTACCCTCAAAATACGTAACTTTATGCCAGGCGACATGTCTTAAACCCCGATGACAGTCTTCAAGACTCTGTGGAAGCTGATTGCTCAAAACGCCAGGAAGAGGTGGAAGTCTAAACATCTGCAATACGATCTCACCCAACTCCATGGTAGTTGGGCCCCCTGAGGCTTCGATGCGCTGTCCGATTAGTGGATAGCTAGTCTCGAATAGTCGAGTATCGCATCTGGCAGCCACGTCTTTAAACGAAATTAATGCACGCGCGAGGGTTCCGTCTTGTTTAAGGTACCGTGCAAGATTATCTGGGAGTTTATAAGGAATGATAGGTGGTGGGGGTGTTGGTGTCTTGCAAGGTTGCTTTTTAGGTGATGACGAGAAGAAGCTCAGCATACCACCTCTGGACTTGGGTACGGGTGTCGGGGCCTGCGCACGCGGCGCAGGCGGTGGCACAAGAGCCTTTGATTGGGCAGCGATGTGTGCATCACGACGGACTTTGAGAGTGAGAGTGAACTCCAGCTTGTTATGCTCGATACTGTCGAGTGATTAGCACTATCTTGAAAATTAATACTGACAAACTTACAGCTCAAACTCTTGGTCGATGCGCGGATCTTTGGATAGACGGGTTTCTGGAGTAGTGACAAAATGTATTCCGTTGTTCAAAGTACACGTGAGCGCTGTAGTTTGCTGGGGTATGGGCACTTTCAAGCCACGAACACCAACGACTGCACGTCGACAATCTCATCAGCTATAGCTTCCAAGGGTGACATAATTTCACTGACCTCTGACAAACACCTTGCCATGCGCCTTCCCAGGCTTTTCCATTGACCTATATTCCTTAATTTGCTTGGAATACTCATTCTAGAACGACGAAATGTCAAAATTAATTACAGGAGAGGCAAACGATCAATTACCATGTCCGATGGTCGCCGGACGGCCTTCCACGCCTTTCCACCATTCACGTCACCAGCAAGTGACATATGAGAGACCTGCTCGGTATCAGCAGACGCAAAAATGGCCTCATGCTCTCGAATACGATATTTCTACACATAAAGATCAATGTGAAGACCTTAATATACACCAGAAAACCAATGAGCTCACCCCTTTCCTATGTTCAGGATCAAGTTTCTTCAACTCTTTCGATATGCTGTCAGCTAGAAGGTCGCCTTCACTGTCGGAGATACCGAGGTCAAGGAGCATATCACTTTTCGCCGGGGCGCCAGCATCACCAGTACTCTGACTCCGCCGACGCGAAGGTCTGCTAGCGGGCGCTGCACGAGGCGGGGTATAATATCCCAGCGACTCGTCATCTTCTCGTCTTCGTGCCGCCCGACGCTTCTCGAGGATAAGTTCCTCTCTCTGACGTATTGCATGCTTCGTCTGTGACTCAGGTTGCTCCGCTGCTAGCACGGGGCTGCTGAACGCTGGGGCAGTATACACTATCGAGTCTGTTGCCGCGCGCTGCAATGGGGCCGCCCGCGGCTGTACAACATGGCTGTCCATGGACATCGACGCATCAAAGTCCGTCTCCGTGCGCATAGACTCGTCGCCCGCACCAAAGCTATTGTCGAATTGCCCTGCTTTGATGCCTTCAGTGACGGACTCGACGCGCATATGCGTGTGTCTTCTCGGACTTGAGCTGCCACTCGCCGTGCCTTTAACATCGTCCATGAGTCTGTCGAGTGCCGAGCGCATCTCGCTGAACTGAACGGAGTTCACAGAGTCTCCGAGACCAGGACCAAGACCGAGGCTACTGTTAAGGTCGAAGCTTGCATCAACAGACAGACCAATGTTCGTAGGTGGTGGAGTAAGAACGTCGGGGGAGCTTCTTGTGATAGCAGGATTCGGGGACTCCTGCTCACTTACTGCAACAGCCGCAGAGTTGAGCGTGCATTTCTCTGCAGTTTGAATAGTTGCGAGCTCGGCGCTGATATCTGTCAATACCGACATCGACTCAACACGTTTCTCCTGTTCTTTATCTTCTTCAGTCTCTGCATCACTGATGATGCTGTCCTCCTGAAGATAGTCATAGGACGCATTTGGTTGCGGAGGTTTTGCATCAGTAGCTTGCTCAGCTGCGCCACTCAGCACCAAAGGACTGTCCGCACTGCGCTTGTAGGTGAGGCGCATCTGTATGTCCTCGCCGAGCTGCACTGAGCTCATGGAATCACCGAGACCTGTGCCAAGATCAAAGCTGCTGGAAACATCAAACGTCGTGTCAAGAGATGAAACAATGCTCGTAGGCGGTTGAGAAAAAAGTCGGGTGGGACCCCTCGCCCGCATAACGTTGGGACTTGGGGACCCTCGTTCTGCAGCTTGGAGAGTTGCAAGCTCGGCGCTAATATCCATCATCACCGACATTGACTCGACGTGTTCCTCCTGCTCTTCGTCTTCCTCAGCCTCCACATCGGCAATTTCGTTGCCATGGGACTCGGCTTGCTTTGAGAGTTGTGCATCCACCTCTTGCTGCGACATGATACCCAACGTCATAGGACTATCTGAGCTGCGTTTCTGCATAAGACGCGTATGAATATCCTCTCTGCTAATCCGTGTCCTTGGGGCGCGTCCTGCGCTGCCATCAATGGAAAGGTTAGGCGAGCTCGCGGACTCGCAGATTGGGGAGCCTTGTCGTAAGGCAGGTGACTCCTGACGGACGGCTGGAGGGACGATGGGCGAAGGGTGGTTCAGAGGGGAGCTTACGGGCTCCAAGAGCGCTGAGGGAATTGAATTGGATGCTGTGGCAGGCTGCTCACTATGACCAGGGCTGCGAAAGTCACCTTCGTCAGAATAGAAGGTATCATCCCGAACTCCTTCAATGTCCAATTCCAGTACATCACCATCCGGGCGGACGGTTGGCGGGCTAACGTGTGATGGAAGGGTCAGAGGAGGATCTGCTAGCTCTAAGAGCTCCGAAGGGAGTGAGCCAAATATTGCGGCTGCCTGATCGCGGTGATCAGGATCAGGAGTGCCATAGTCATCTTCATCAGAATAGAAGGGATCATTTTCCCCTTCCTCGCAGTCAAACTCAAGGACATCACAACGCTCATCCCATGTTACGGTTTTTCGTCTCTGGCGCCTGCGTTCGAGAGAGGGATGGTCAGCAGCTCGAGGACCATGAAGGCGTTTTGTAACGAGCGATGGGCGGGTGGGGGTGATCGGCTTTGGTGGATTTGCACTCCTAGGAGCGGAAGGCTCCGGATTTGGTGGGACAGGAATGGACTTGGAAGGCACTGGGGGTGGAGTTTCGTCCTGGGCGCCAGGAGGACGTTTGAATGGGCTCTTTGTCACAGGCTCCTTCTCTGCGAGTCCCTGGTAGACTTTCGACTGACGGCGTTCCCGCTTGAGGGCGAATGGACGCTCATTTTCAGCTTGGTCGTGCATAGAGTCGGGGCGGGGACGCTTCTCGCCACTGACCCTACGCGGCGTGGGTGTAGGAAAAGGGATATTGGTATGTGCAGAGGTGGAAGGTCTGGATGGCGTTGGAATTGAGGATTTGAAAGGAGATTTGGAAACAAGATTGTTATTCCTGAGATGTCTGTAACTGGATGAGGATCGACGGGCAACAAGAGGAAAAGCTGGTTTAGAGCTATCACGCTTCGCAATTCGAAGAGGCGTCGTGCCCGTACTAGCAATTGGTGAAGAAGACTTGTTCCAGCCCATCGCGGAATTGCGACGGATGGATGATTGAACAGGATCAGACGAGTTGGAAAGAAGCGATTGTGGGGACGCTGTGGAATTTATTTGCGCGCTCATTGTGAGCGCTATTATATGATTTACCACCTGATGTCGTCGCTATCGTGAACGTTGAGCTCGATAGTGAGCTAATCGTTGGGGTCGTTGGCGGAGGTATCTCGGTTGTGGTAATGAACAGAGTTCAAGAAGGTCAGTCAACAAACACCGTGGGAATCTACCCTCACGCGTCGGTGCACGTGATCGCGAAGTTCGCCCTTCAAGCTGAGGCGGACAAAGAGGGAATAACATGTTCAACTCTTAACAGGCATTGCCGTGGTTGTAACTGTTCTTGCAACAGGCTTAATTCCGCACAGATACCAACGTGTCATGGCTATCACTTATCATTGGACGATTCTGTCCTTCCAATGGACTAGCCAGGGCTGGCCTACTACTGCCCTGTGATGGAGGCGAGGAATCACCGAAGGTAGCAACAGCAACGATGAGGCCTAGGTTGCAAAGCCAGTAATCGGGATATCTCAAATCTTTCCATCACCGAGCCTCCAATAACCCTACAAAGTCTCGGATGCTCATCTTCATCAACTTGGACCCTTTCAACGTTACCGTATAGAACGTTGAGGCTCGAGCAACTTCTGTTATCCCAAAAACAATCATATTCAGGGCGTTATACAAGTCCCATCATCTCCTGTCCCCAAATTTATCCGATGTGTGCGCCGTGGAGCTTCTAGGGTGTGGTGTAACAACAAGTGATATGCTAGCGAGTGCCAGGCTGCAGCCAGGACTTGTGTTTCAGACCGCAGTAAGTGCTCCTGGGTTGTATTCAATGTATTCACAACCCTATTGTGCCGCCTATCCGCGGTAAACTGGCTAGATCGTCGATTAATTACCACTTCGCTAGACTGGGCAGATATTCCAAATGCTCATCTTACTTCTATCTGTAGTTCCCCACGTGTACCATACATGCTTCAAGTTGGTAACACGACTAACACGCATTTTCCTCTCCATTTCCCCGCTTTTACATACTGAAGGTGCACACTCGCTTGTTGTGTTCTTAGGGGGACACTGGAGGCCGTCACTGCTCACACGGCTGTGGGTTCACCATGGGCTATTTCAATTTGAATTGAGTCACTTGACGCAGATAATGAAATTTGGGGATTTGTTTACGTAAGTACTTACTAAGTGTGCACTGCTTCTGCACTGGTCGAATATACCATGTTCGAGCCAGCAGCGCAGCACAGGTGCGTGTAAAGCAGGTGGCATTTGCAGCATTGAGGTAACGTTTACTAGAACTTCTTGTGATGAACTGCGGTGTGCATGGTGTGTGCAAATCGCTAGGCTGTGCAGCCTTAAGTAACGCTCCAAAATGGAAGGCGGTCCACTTGACGGCATGCTGGGTCCAGTACAAATTAAGGGCTCCTGAGCTCACGAGACGCCTAACTTATTCCCCCTCCCAATGAGAGTTTCATGTCAAATCATAGAAAGGTCGCTATTTTTTGGGACTATGGTGAGTTTCTACGTAGCTGTTTCTGTTAACTCATGGGGTATATCATCCTCTGTTAGAAAATTGTAGCCCTCCCTTGAATTCGCAAGGACATGCCATTGTCAATGGCATTCGACGAATTGCTCATGTCTTTGGATACGTAACGTCGTTCAAAGCATACTTTGACATGTCCTCGCAGTCCTCCACCAAGTCTGTCGGATTTCGCTCCGACCTCCAGTCCTCTGGGGTGTCCATAATTGACTGCCCCCACAATGGCAGGAAAGAAGTCGTGGACAAGATGATTCTTGGTATGTATTCCGCAAGGCGCCCGTACCGTACACTATGAACTTCATTGTCAGTGGATATGATTGCATTTGCCGTCGACAATCCTTCACCTGCCACGATTATTCTGATAGCCGGTGACCGAGATTACGCTTATGCCATATCAACCCTTAGACTTCGACAGTACACTGTCGTTCTCATCGTACCACCGGCGCCAAATATTCCTCAGAGCCTGGAGTCTCAGGCTTCAGTCGTGGTGGACTGGAATTTTGCTATTCTTGGAAAGCGCACGGAAGCCGATGCAGCACCGGTGCGGCAACCTTATCGCAACCTTGACGAGGATATCGTAGAGCGGCTTTCACGCGAAATTCGCGATTCGAACGAAGATCCTGCCGTCACCCTTCTTTCCTCAAATTTCCCCACAACACCGGGTCATACGCGGCGTGTCAGCGCAGAAGAGCTGCTACAGCCGCCTGCCTTTGAACAGGATTCAGACCCAGCTTCGGGTGATGCTACTCAGCCTGCCTCGACGTGTACGTCGAAGAAAGTTGGTAGCACAATCCCTGAGACGCCTGTACGTCCTAGATTCGAGTCTGTGGCGTCGCGGGCTAGATCCGCGACCCAGTCGACGCATAATGTCCCAGACATTGAACAAGGCTCAGGCTCCCCTCTCAAAGAGCACAAAGCACTTTCAAATGAAAGTCTCGTAGACGGTTTCGTTAGCTGCGCTAACGAGATTCAGGATGCGACTCAAGATCCTTTTGCCGGAACTCTCACCGGTTTGCAACGCAATCAGAACAGTGCAGAGTCTAGCCTACCACCAAGCACAGGCTCACCTAACTTCACTCTATCTCCACCGCCTGCCGTCACATTCAGCGTTAATGTGGAGCATGCTCCCCTCCCCTTCTCGTCACACACCCGCACTATCTCGGGGGGTACCCCCGTTGCATTCGGCAGCATATCCCAGAACACTGTGCCTACCATAGTGCCCTTGTCACCTGTATTCTCACGGGGGCAGAATGATGTTAGTACTGCATCGAAACCAGCGAACATCGACCCTACCTCAGCCATGTTGGATAATCATGCGGTTGCGTCGGACAAAGCGGCACTTGAGGATGCCTTTGGAATTGATGACGACGACAGAGACGACAACGGCAGTACCAGTGACGAGTTTGGTGCCTCGGCTGATAGTCCACTTTGGACTAAGGTCGACGATTTCTCGCACACAGAGGTTGCAAACTCTCCGTATGATTCTCCCCCTGCGCATTCTGTAATTTCCCTGTCTCCGGCGTCGTCGTCGGCACCGTCTCCATCGTCACCGTCTTCGCTGTCTCTGACTGCCGACGGTTCTGACGTTAGCCCGTCTAACGTCGACAATAGCCCACAACAAGCAACGTCTGTTATGAGTGATTACAAGGACAAGCCTCCTACAGAATGTCAAGCGCCTCTGACGAAGTCCGTGGAAGATGAGATACGGCTCATTGCAACCCCACGATTCCTCCCGCTGATCAACCTGCTTTTGCTGGCAAGATCGAAAGGGGAAATGAAATCATCAAGATCTGCAATCGCCGTGGACTTGGTTAAGTCTGACAAAAATTTGTACAAGCGCGTCGGGGTGACCCGATTCGCGCAATACACTGCGCTAGCGGAAAAAGCTTCTCTCGTGAAGCTTACTGCACGGAAGGGCGCTACGTGGATAGAGCTACATCCGAATTTGTATAGCCAAGACGTGGACTCGGATCCTGGGACTTCATCCACCCCATCGACTGTCCATAATGACAACTCCCCCATACCACCGGATAACACACCTTATACCAAGACTCCAGCTCCACATTCAGGAACTACGCCACCGTCAAGCGCCGCATTGCCTTCGACCATCAAAGCATCCGCACTGAATCCAAAGGCTCCACCTTTCGTGGCAGTGCCGATCCCGCTTTGCTTCCAGCCGCTCGTTGCCTGCTTGACGAAAGCTCACAATGCCGGGATAGCAGAGCCGCTTCGTTCAGCAGTTGACCAAGCGCTTGGGTTTGCAGTGTATTCTGAAGTCGGCATGGTTGGACTGAGGGAATATCTCACCGAAGCCATTTACGCCGGTGTTGTAGAATGTGGTCATAATTGGGTGAAGCTTCATCCTGATGTGCGAAGCGGAAAGCGTTCTTGTTAGTTTGGTTTGCTATTTCTGTGTAACGGTTGGAGCTACTACCTGTTGTATAAGTATGTACTGGTAATTAAGCGCCCCAAGCAGAGGGTTGTATTATTCCATAAACTGCAAGTCTATACAAGTAACGTTCTCGTCCTTCGGCGAGGTTTGAGACACTATTCTTACTCAAAGCTGTAGTCGACCACGAATTGTTGAGAGGGTACCGCAAAATGGGCGGCCTGTGCATCGAGGACGATATATTGGTCACTTCGGATGTGAGTGAAAACCTCGGGCGGGCGCCGTGCCACACCAGCTCTCTTTGTTTGATGCCACAGCAATGTCACAGTGATCAACAACAACAAAGCAGTGCAATGATTCAATGAAGAGTAGACTATAGTACTTTATCGACTCTTCGTGGTCGTCGACATCATACTACATGATTGCAAGCAGCTTCAAGTTGAAGTTTTTAGTAATTGAAGTTGCGCTCTAACCACAATGTACTCTTACTAAGCGCTAAACGACCAGCTATTCTCCCCAGCTAGGTTAACTCTATACATGCATCCAGGGCGACTGCATCAGAGCAATCGTAGTGTGACGGCTCACGTCGGCTGCTCTTGAATGGGTGTTAAGACCCACCCGAGAAATTGACTGATTTGGAGTTCTATCGAACACTCTTCGCAAGCGAATTGTCAAGGGCGCGACCCTTGGCGATGAAAATCGTCATTGCATAATGGCCGACCACGAGGGGGTGAGTTAGTTGATTGTGCAACTGGTTATTTACATAAAGCTTTGAGTTGTTCGGACGAAGTTTATACTTAGGCCATCGGAACCAAGTTCTGGGATCCAACTCTTTCCTCGTATATATCAGGTCCAGCCATTCGTTTTTGCGTTTATCACGTCTGGGTTAAAGCTCATCCGCACTATGACGACAAATGTGCATCCTAACGCACATGCAGGCTTCGCGACTGGGACGACTGAATATTACGATCGGTGAGTTGCTTGGTCCGCGTGCGTTAATCTTATTGACTTGGATGATTCTAGGGTTCGCCCCTCGTACCCGGCTAATTGTCTTTCGTATGTTCGCAGCCAGTTACCCAATAGCAAGTCGCCGCTGAAAATTGTCGAGTGAGTTAGATGCATTACTTTTAGACTTTCTCCCCTCAGTTGACTTTCAGGATCGGGGCGGGGACGGGAATTTTCACCCGTGCCTTGTTGACTCACCCCGAATGGGCGACGAGCATTGGTACTCTAAGAGCTATCGAACCAAGCAACGGCATGCGTGATTTTTGGACGAAGTATGTCCAAGATACTCGCTGTACTATTGTCAACGGGACATTTGATAACACTGGCGTGGAAGATGGATGGGCAGACCTCATTTTCATCGCACAAGCAAGTAGGTCTATATTGAATCAGGTGCAGATGCTCATCCCTTGGTAATATAGGCATTTCATTGGTGTCTCGATTATGGGAAGGCATTCACTGAGTTTGATCGTATCTTGAACACGGACGGGGCGGCTGTATTTATATGGAACCTCGCAGATAGGTTCTCTACTGTAGATCTTTTGCACCAGATCTTCTAACAGTACTGCAGGGAGGCTGCAGGTTGGGTTGCGCAGGTCCAGCACTGTGTCGAGGCCCGCGGGAACGGCAGTCCCCGATTTCGCCTGGATGTCTTGAGGCAGGCGTTCTCAACCCTCGAGTATACCTCGTTATTTCATCCTCGCGAAGACAAAGAATGGGCTCATCATGGTCTTGCTACCGACGAAACTGTCACGGATCGCGCCCTCAGTTGGAGTTACATTGCGATGCTCCCTCCAGATGAGAAGGATAAGGTTGCGAAGAGCATCAAAGATATTCTTGAGCAAGGAGATGGTAAAGTCTGGATCAACAAGGAACAGGGCACGTTTCAGGACCCGCATACGGCTCGTGCAATGATATCAAGAAAGAAGTAGAGTGGTTTAGTGGCCGAACATGTTTCGCGGATCTTTGGAGAACCACCGGTTGGGGGTGTTCTAGGACATTTACTTGGCAGACGAAGACAGCCGTTCCTATCATACTTTCATACTACACTGGCTCTTTCAATGCATCAGATGGTGATGAGTTTGTATGTCCGTTTTCGATCTTCCTAGTCATTGCTCGACCTTCCACCTCTTGCAACCCCCGCCGCTTCGATGCCAACGACGGTCAACACGCGAGCTGTCACGACCAGTCTGGTCATTATGGAGGACGACATACATATAAATGTATGGATGATACGGATGCAAAGGTGGACAAATTACGAGGTTCCTGTGTTGGGCAGGCTGGGGACCAGAGGCTTCTTGGGGTTACGGGACTGACGTCAGCTTGATGCTCCAATCACATCACTCGTGATCTGGGTGTATAAATGGTTGGCATACGATCAGCGCACATGGATTCCGAGTCCGAAGAGTCGAACGAAGTTCCATGCCATACTATTTCTGCCGGCGAAGCTGGATCTTTTTGCTGGATAGATAGCAGCAAAATGAACTACTTCTATGCTGTACTTTCCTCGGTTCTCTTCCTGGATACTAATCTTCTGAATTCAAAGAACTTCCAGGTTTTTAGCGAACTAATGACCACATGCCAACGTTCACTGATACTATCGAATCCAAGGATATATGCCTCGTGAGCGGTAGCCACGATTGGCGTGGGGTATCAGAAGCTCGTTCTTGATTTAAATGCCCTGTCGATGAGGTCTCTCCCATCATCTTCGATTCAATAATCTTACTACAGCTGCCTGGCCTGCCCGTTTCCGATGCACGGCTTACCCTCAGTGTTGCGGCTTGTCTTGGGGTGATAGGAGTGATTTCTCGGGCTTCTTTTGCTAAATCAAGAGGTGGCTTTCCTCTTCCACCTTCGCCTCCCAATTGGAGACTTCTGGAACACTCGTTCACCCCGGCGCCCAAGTACGAAGTTTCAAATTTGACACTATTTTTCGAATGCTGACCGCGTGATCAGCGAATTTCTCACTGCAACGGAACAAGGAATACGGTCCTTTAATTATCGTGGATGACACTGGCATTTGCGAAGACTATACACACGTTCGCGATGGATCCTGAAGTCAAAGCTCTTCGCTAGCTTATGATTATTTTTCCGAACAGTCCTATGCCCTGGCGCATACCTATTGGACTCGATTCCCAACACCTTCCTTGGCTACGGCCACATATTGAAGCAGAGGTTCGATAACAACCGACGCTGATCAGATTTACCGTCTGAAACGACGAATAGCACGCGTCACTCATTTGCCAGTCTTCGACTTCATTTATTCCATAGGAGAGCAATGCGGACGATAGCTCTTCGTTCGGAAAACGTTTGAAAATAAACATCTCTATGGCTTGACAGAGATGGAAATGTATTTTCTTGTTGGTGCTTTCTTTGGAGCTGGAACTGATTCAGTGCGGTGTTTTGATGACGCGACTGAAATTAGATGTTAGACTGCTGCAGCAATATGTACCGTGCTAAAGGCGGCGGCATGTTTCGCCGAGGAGTAAGGTTGAGCTTGATGCGGTTCTCGGAGGGCACTGAGGTAGCTCAGTTTCCTATTGCAATGGTTCTATCGACTCAATGATTTCCACACCAAGCACCAACTTTCGCTGATCAATGATTCTTCCTCTGCTGCGCGCCTTCATTTTCAAGACATCGCTCAAGATGGACCGCAAATAGGTCCCAATACCAGGTATCTTTATCGTTGTTGGTCCTGTGTCTGAAGTTTCTGTCATTCAAGGTTTTCTCACAAAACAACTAAAGGCATGATCTGGGGCAAGTTTAACAAATTGTCGTCTTTAATTTCTGAAAACCTGAGACTAGAGTACTCAGCAACCTTTGGTAAGCATCGTCTTCCAGCTGTGAAGGTGCTGCGTCAGGGCCAGATCTGATCTTTCACCCAATGGTTTGGTGGCGGTGACCGTCCTTCAGGTTATACCATCTCTCGTTGACCCTCATTTCAGCACATGCCCCAGTCTACTACATGCTGTGAACAGCTAAGGGTATCCTTTCGTGGACATGGTCTCAGCTCATTTCCATTGTTGATGAACCCGTTCCTCATTCTTTGGGCCCTCCATCTTACTTGGGATCTCACGAGGCCGGATGACATGAGGTTCCTGTATGTGAGGGTGCCCGATGTTTGTTTCCCTATTGATTTCAAACCGAGTGTTCCAGACATGCATGGGTCAGGGAAGATGTTTGGAGCAGACTAGGGCTCGGCGCTCAACGTCAACTCTAGTCGTTCTACACCAAAACCTTAGATGACGACTAGAGTACCGGCTTCGAAGGTCGGAGCTGGCATAGCTTGTCTCGCACCCCCTGGTTGCACCTAATCCTTCACGATTAACCACTCGACCATCCTTCTGATTCTGACATGAGAAAACCGGACGCGCACACTGGGTTTCCTCAGCAACACCGCACTTTGTGTATTCATTCTATGGGTCACTGCGCTATATTTTGTATTGAATGACTTGACGCCCTTGGAAAATACCTCGCCGGCGTGAGCACAACTTGATAATGGAAATTTCTGTACTGGTCCGAGTCGGACTTCGCACATTCGTCCAATTTCAAGTCAGCGATGTAGTACTAGTAGAATGAATATTATACTCCTTAGAGATTTGTTTGCAGCACTTGAACAGCATGTTTCACCTGCATTTGCACTTCGCAAGTGCTGAGCATCGAGTGAACACTGCCCGGCGGGAGCGGCTTATAATTACCGCCCCGAAATAGAAGCGCGGTTTAACAGAGCCTCGAGGCTCGAGTTCGAATTGAGCAACTACACACCTGTGCCAGCACGACTCACCCCCCCTTCGCCAATGCGAGTCTCATGTCAAACCATAGAAAGGTCGCTATTTTCTGGGATTATGGTGAGTTTACATGCAAAGTTGTCTTTGGTAGTTCATGGGATATATTCTCCATCAGAAAATTGTAGCCCTCCCTTGCATTCACAAGGACATGCCATTGTGAATGGCATACGACGAATTGCGCATGTCTTCGGATACGTCACTTCGTTTAAAGCATACCTTGACATATCATCACAGTCCCCGAAGTCTGTCGGGTTTCGCTCCGACCTCCAGTCCTCTGGGGTGTCCATGACCGACTGTCCTCACAACGGCAGGAAAGACGTCGTGGACAAGATGATTCTTGGTGTGTATTCCGCAACTAGCGTCTGTACCATGCACTATGAACTTTCGTCTGCTACTAGTGGATATGCTTGCATTTGCCAACGACCATCCATCGCCTGCCACTGTTATCTTGATAGCCGGTGACCGAGATTATGCCTATGCCGTATCAACCCTCCGCCTTCGACAGTACAATGTCGTTCTCATCGTACCCCCAGCGCCAAATATTCCCCAGAGCCTGGAGTCTCAGGCTTCAGTCGTGGTGGACTGGAATTTTGCCATTCTTGGGAAGCGCACAGAAGCCGACACATCACCGATACGGCAACCTTATCGTAACCTTGATGAGGATATCGTTGAGCGGCTGTCGCGGGAAGTCCAAGATTTGAATGAGGATCCTGTTGTCACCCTCATTTCCTCTTCCCTCCCCACACCTCCTGCCCATATACAACGTGACAATATTGTTACAGAGAAGCAGCAGCCACCAGTAAATACGGACTCAGGTCTTGCTGCTCAGCCTGTGTCGTCGTGCACACCGAAGAACGCTACTAGCACAATCCCGACGACGCCTGTACTTCCTAGATTTGGGTCTGCAGCGTCGCGGGCTAGATTCGCGACAAAGTCGACGCAGACTATCCCAGACATTGAGCGAGGTTTAGGCTACTCTCTCAAAGCGAACGACATACTTTCAGATGAAAGTCTCACAGATGATTTCGTTAGCATAGCTGATGAAATTCAGGATGCGAGTCATGACACAGCCCCTAGCTCGGGCTCAGGACTGGAACGCAATCAGAACATAGCAGAGCCTGACTTAATCCCTACCATGAGCCCGAGGAACGCTCCGCTATCCCCAATTTCTGCCATCCCGTATAATTTGGATTCGCAGAACCCTCCTCTTGGCTCTCCGTTTCAGACCCGTATTATCTCAGGAGGCACCCCTGTCTCGTACCGCAACACACCCCAGAACTCTGTTCCTACTGCGGTGCCCTTGTCGCGATCAACAGAGGTCGACCCTACCTCAGCCATGTTGGATAATCACATCGTTATGTCCGACAAAGCAGCAGTCAAGGATGCCCTTGGATATAACGGAGACAACAGCAGTACCGATGACCTTGCGAATGACTCGATCAGAAGTCCACTTTTAACTCAGGTCGATGATCCCTCGCACGCACAGGTTGCGAACCACACTACAGGCGATACTTCCATTGTAAACTCTGCTCTTGTCAATGATTCTCCCCCCGCCCTCGAACCTCGTGTAATTCCTATATCACCGATGTCGTCGTCGACATCGTCTCCGTCGGTACCATCGACACCATCTTCATTGACACCGTCATCGTCTTCCGATTCCGTTACGATGAAGGTTGAGATCGAATCACAACAAGCAACGCCTGTTGTCGATGATAACAAAGACGAATCCTCGGAGTGCCGAACGCTTCCTATCGGCTCTGAGTCTATCGAAGATAAGATTCGGCGCCTTACACCCCCAAATTTCCTTCCGCTGATCAATCAACTTCTGCTGGCGAGGTCGAAAGGAATTCTGAAACCATCAAGGTCCGACCTTGCTAATGACTTAATTCGGGTTGACAAGGATGTGTACAAGCGCGCGCGCGCAACAAAATTCGCGGACTATGCTTTGCTAGCGAAAGAAGCTTCTGTAATCGAGTTCGGTGGGGGGACGACTCGAAGCAACTCATGGATAACGCTGCACACAAGGTTCAGACAGGAACTTGATGCACCAAAGTCATCCGCACCTTCAATTGACCATAGCAGCAACCCCCCTACATCACATAATGATACTCGTACCAAAACTTCATCCGCGGCTCCTACGCTGCCATCGAAGGAGACCACCAAACCACCTCCACTGAAGCCCAGTCCTCCACCAGTTGTGCCAATTCCGTCTTGCTTCCAGCCACTTATCACCTGCCTGTCTAAAGTTCACAGAAGTGGGCTGGCGAAGCCCTTTCCTTCAACAGTAGGCCTAATGATTGGACCCGAGATCTACTCTCAAGCCGGCGCGTCCAGTCTGACAGAATACTTTAGTCAAGCAGTGGATGCTGATGTTGTACAATGTGGAGGAGATAGTAACCATGCGTGGATAAGCCTCCATCCTGATGTGCTGAGTGGCAAACGTTCTTGTTAGTTTGGTCTATGCTCTCTCCGGGCGTCACGGAGCTTCATCTTCACTTTGTTGTAATTATCTGTTGTATGAGTATGTATTATAAATCAAGCGTTTCCGAATAGAGGCCTATATTCCAGGGAAGTCGACACACAGGTGACATCCTCGTCCTCTTCTAAAGCTTCGACGAGATTTGAGACACTGTCTTTTTCATCATCGGTACTTCCTTGCTCTTCCAGCGGGGCCCATCTAACCTCCCTGACGAGGATTTCAGCATTGGAATTCTGCTGGATGTACTGACGAAGTCCGTCTTCTAACTTGAATAGCTCGTCGGGAGAACATGCCAGCTAAGACTCGATGGGTTCGGTTCTTAGAAATATGATTCGAAGGCATACCTCTATTCCGCGACTACCACTGGAGTCGTCTTCCCATTCATCGAAATCAAAGGCACACTTGGTCGACTCTGCTGTGTTGAACAGGTCTTCTATGTCGTTTGGGTCGAGGGCAATCTTGAGGTATCCTCGCTGACGGAACATGAACTTGACTGGAGCCTGTCGAGCGCTGTGATGGTAATGAAGAGATATAATAATGAAAAAAGAAAAGAGGCTGGACGGACCCATAACGGTTGAGCGTTTCTCTTACATTACTCACGGTGCGGTTGATATTGTTGGTCCTACACTCTCTTCCCGCTAGTTCGGCCACAATGCCATTGAAGAGTTTCGGTATGCACGTACATGATGATGCCCACAGAGCCATGCATCATGGCTTCGTAGGTGACAGCTTGGCCATTGTCATTCTTGCTTTTGGATGCCTATAGGACTCAGTGAGGCGCGACAGCGGACGGTGAGCTTGTGAACGTGCCTTGAGCAACGCATTCTCAATGTTCTCCTTCGGGACACCAGCGTCTTTTGCGCGTCGGACGGCAGTGGCTAACATAGAGTTTTCTTCAATGTTCGGTGACCCGCCATCTAAATTCGGGGTATAAGCAACTGGAGAAGCATGATGTGCGCGAAACATACATACTCCTGGCAGCGGCAAGAATGTCCTATTAGCAAACGCGTGTAGCGCGTTCATGAGGAAGAGATGCAAAGGAGGAGGCTTACTTGGGCGGCTTTACCGTACAAGAGAGATTTCTTCACATCTTCTACGCCTTTTCGTTGTTTTATTTTGGACCACTAGACGCGTTGAGCATGTCTGAGTTTCTGAAAGGCCAAGAGTTGAGACTAGAGCTTACTTTATTGTGGCCTGAGAACGGTGTCGAGCTCCTAGAAAATGATCGTGCATATGATGCGGGCGCCCAGGCAGTCGGTAGCCTTAAGAGAAGCATCCAACAAATTCTTGTGTACAAGTTCAGCTAGCTAGTACTTGCTGGTGATCACGCGCGGAGTAATAATTAATGATTATATAATTGTCGTCGCCAACTTGTGGGTGCTTTCCAAGGTTCCGGTTATGATGCATGAACTGTTATCGGCATGATACACTATTTAGATTACTATATACATACTGTGTGACTGTACATATTATAAGTAGTTGCTCTTTCGTGCAGTTGTTCAATCTTAGATCGTTCAACTTAAACCAATCAGAGGTATTTCACTGGTGGAGTTTCAGCTCTCTCGCCAAGTTTCTCTATACCAGCCTCCGCGGCGCGGATGGCGCTAGTGAGATCGAAATGGAAGAAGGGGGTTTCAATGGGGACAATAGGCACTGATCCAGAAGTAGGAGGAAGAGACTCGCTGTGGGTCTCGATATCTTCGAGGCCTGGGCTGGCATCATCCCACCATTTCTCGCGGCGACCGCCACGGTAGGGTACAACAGGTGCGATTTCGTTAGAAATATCGACTGATGGGGTACCGATGCCAAAACCTGCGGCAACGAGACCACGCCGGATCCAGGGTGACAGAATGGTAGCAAAATGGAACTGTAGTGTTGCACTGCATCAGCTAGGCAGCGTGGTGAGATGAACACAGTGACTGACCTCTACGGGATGGTTTGCCCATCTCTGGACTTCGTTCCGCGTGTCTACGAGAGCTTGTATAGCCGTGGTGTCGATATGAGATCTAGGATAAGAAATGAGTGGATTGATTCGTGATAGGAGGTTAGATGTCTTACACTCCAGAAAAGTCCAGCACAATGGCATGAAGAATGGGTCTTTCATTGTTGGCTGCCTCCGCAGTCTCAGAGTTGCCACGCGTTGGTCCGGGATCGTTCCAGGGGCGATCAGCCAACCGGATCGTGCTGAAGTCAATCCCACGTCGCATGTTCTCCTTCACGTAATCAACAATGATGGAGTTAACGAGGGAGCAGTTGGGGTATAGATAGCTCTCTTCGAAGCGATAAACGATCACACCTGGAGTGGGAGGATCAACTTTGACATATTGGTCCGTTACGCCATCCTTGCGCAACGGAACAAAGACTTCTCGTGACTCCGTTGAGTTACGTGTAAGGGTAACCTTCCCGATGAAGTATCCTCTGGGGTGTGCAACGCGAATCAGAAGTAAGGCGAACGATGCCGCGATGGAGGTGTAGATGCCGTTCTCAATAGACGAAAAGATGGTGACCAGGACTGCAGCCAACCAAATGATAAACTCAAGGGGGGAAACGCGCCAGTAAGAGTATGCTTGGGAAGGTGATGCGACAAGATCAGCGACCGCGTGAATAATGACTGCTGAAAGCCCAGCGTTAGGGATCCAGTAAAATGCTGGGGTGAGGCCATAGAGAGCAACAACGACAACCATCGCAGTGACAACGCCAGCCAAAGGAGTTCGCACGCCTGACTTTGACTTCAAGGCAGAACGGGAGAACGATCCTGTAGCGGGATACGCATGGAATAAAGTGCCGAGCGTGTTCGTGACGCCTATGGCGATGAGCTCTTGGTTGGGGTTGATTTTATATCCGTTGACCCGTCCAAATGCTGCAAGTAATGTTTCAACAGGGTATGACGGTCAGATAATCAGTGGCTTACATTTGGCAATGGCAATGTGCTCAAGGAGGAGAATTATGGTGGCGACAGGGATGTGTGGCGCGAGAGCATTAACGAGGTCGCGTTCGATGACAGGGGCGCCCACGTTTTGAAACCCTGCGGGAACAGTTTGCAAAATTTTAATCGGGTATTTACCGGAGGCGGTTTTATGGTCTCGACAGTACAGCCAAGCAGCTAAGGTCAACACTATCACCACAAAAGCATTTCTTGTAACTGAGATGAAAAAGAAAAGTCGGGCTGGACGAGATACCATAAGAGTCTCATCATGGGAAGATTACACAGATCGAAGTTTACCTCGTCTGGGGTACCGTTTGGACAATTGATCACAAATAATGCGAATTGCGTATAGCGCAAAAAGGCCTGTGAGGCCCCAGGCGGCATCTAGAGTTGTAATGGGAAGCCCTTTGAGGGTGTTGATGATAACTTTGTATGTGGCAGCTCGTGTACTATGAAGGACATCACAAAAATGCGTTTCGCTCGAAATGACACCACTTACTCAAACCCGGTGATACCCATAAGGCCAGGAACCTGACCTGCAACTATATTTATCGCAGATCCAGTCATAAACCCGCTGACTGCAGGTGTGGGTATGAATTCGACAAGCCAGCCGAGGCGCAAGAGGCCAATCCCGAGTACGATAAATCCACAGACAAAAGCCAGTGTGGTGGCTATCAGTGGGCCAGACCATTTACCAGGGTGCGCTGCATCCACAGCAAGGATGACTTGAGCCACAGTTAGCGACATAACTGCCACTGGTCCGATAGAGACATCTTTCGAAGTCGCAAAGAACTGTGAGCAAATTTAGCACCATGATTGTCAAAATAGCATGTACACGTACGCAATATACAAGAACACCAACGAAGGATGAATATAGACCGTACTGCGGAGGAAGCGTCGCAATCTACGAAGGCTGGTCAATGGACGAGAACGGGATATGAGACAGAATATTACTTGTGCATATGACATGCTCTGTGGCACTAGCACCATTCCTACTGTAAGGCCAGCAATAAGGTCGCCTGTAAGCCATCCCCAATCTGAAACCGAGTTCAATTAGCTTATGCTTGCCACAAGGAAAAATGAGATGCTTTACTGTATCGCGAGATCCATCCAAGGATCGGGAAAAGACTGGTAAAGTAATTCACCGCCTGGAGTAACATAATCAGAATCGAACACTGAGGAAGTACGTGGATTTCGTACCTCATGCCTTGGATCTTTCACAAGGCCCTTCAAATAGGACTCGGTGGTGATTGTGGTTACTGTCTGCTCGGGATTTCCGATAATCCTATTGCCAACACGTTTTGCTGTCGAAAGCATGATCGAACTATTGGGAAAGCGAGGATCAAGCGCAGCGGCTCAAATGGGAGAAATTCTCGGGTAGATATTTATGCGTAGCTGGGCGCTCAAGCGCTTAGTGCGGGCGGATGAGGCAGCACTGGCTACAATTACGTTTGAAGTAGCACAGTGATGAATGGGTGCTGCGCGAGATAATTTGATGGCAGAAGCTTTGGTATAACCATTTTATAGATGCGGGAGTCCAAATTAATCCGAGTCGGCTTACAACTTTCTGTGAAGCATACCACCATGGGCGTCAATGTCGACTGAGCACGCCATTGGTGAACGAATTGACGATAGTTCTAATCAAGACACACCTGCAGGAACGTAATTATGCGCTGAGTTGAAATTTACAATTCATGACAATTGCACACAAGACATGTGATACGATTACTGAGCACACCACCTCCACGTTATGAATGGGCAAAACTATCAGGGATTGTCGCGTTTTGATTAAAAATGGTGCTATCCAATATGGCACATCCAGGGGTATGTGTAAAATAGAACGCAGAAACGGGTGCTCACGGATTTGACGTGACATGGGCACTGATTCCGCAACCACAGCATAGAGTCGGCGCAAATCGTGTCTTTAGTCCTGGCAAGCAAAGAAACGATGCCCGAGTATCAGTGGGTTGTATTGTGCTACAGAACGCTCTGTAGCACTCTGTAATGAATCACGTTTCCCTCAAGAGTTGCGATAAGCAACACAAAGACTTGATCTCGTTTGAAATCCAAATACCCTGCAAGGTACAGTTCCGTTGGAGTCGTTCCCGGAACAACGCGAGAGTACCTCAGGTGTCACGGTAGAGGGGGCGATGTTTGTGGAGAACGCCTTTCTTGGAAGTAAATGTTGGCAAGTAATTATGTACATCACAAAAGTTAGTACGAGACGGTGCCTGCCGCAGGTACCAAGTATGTCAGTCAAGCAAAGCAAGATGTGTTGGACAACGTTCCTCTCGGGGTCTTCCTTGACACTGGCAGAGGCTTGGAATTCGAGGTGCAGGGTGTACGCCCTGGCTGATATTGATATTAATGATCAATTCAAGGGAGATGTGCGCTAACCTGGTGACGACTCTTTGTAATTTGCGTTAAAGCCTGGTTCAACTAGAAAGCTTTATTGGCAGCTAAAAACTACAAGGGTACCTCTGCCGTAAAAAGTCACGTGCAACGTGCTGTTTTGCGCCGTTCACCTACGTTGTGCATACTCGCGTTGTTGTCAAGACCAGAGCGCAGTGCGCCTGCTTCACGAACAGATATCACGGACCTGTCAGTAACGATATCGATTTATGTCTATTCACCCAAAGCCTGTGCCTCTCGTGGCACCTGGACACACCCGCCCAGTAACTCACCTTTCTTTTTCACCACTTCAAGACGACGGCACCTATCTTCTTGTGTCCAGTTGCAAAGATGGCAATCCGATGCTTAGAGAATGGACCGGTGACTGGATAGGCACATTTTTGGGTCACAAGGGTGCAGTATGGAGCACAAAGCTCTCTCCGGATGCTTCGCGAGCAGCATCAGGGAGCGCTGATTTCACTGCGTGAGTCTGTCGCCCCAATTCCCACCTGGGTTCCTTCCTTGCTAATCATGATTAAAACCAAGAAAAATCTGGGACACATATTCAGGAGACGTGTTGCACTCATTCCCTCACAATCATATTGTTCGAACCGTGGCAATCTCTCCGACGTGTTCTCATCTTCTTACTGGCGGTCAAGAGAAGAAGGTCAGAATATTTGATCTTACACGGCCAGACGTAGACGCAGACTTCCTTGGCGATGTTGGCCTACCATCGCATGATGGAACTGTGAAGAGCGTGGTTTGGGTTGGAGAACATACCGGTGTATCGGCTGGCGAAGATGGTATCATCAAGTTTGTTATAATATCTAGCCATAACAGAACGCCACTGACGATAATCTTATGCAGATGGTGGGACCTGCGAACGCGAAAACTTACGACAACTATGACTTTCCCTAATCCAATAACTTCGATGGAACTATCGCCGCAAACCAAGCGTCTGGTCGTGACATCGGGAAAAACTGTTGCATTTATACCTGCTTTACCTAGTGGTACTCCAACACATAGCCTCAACCTAGCGTACTCGCCATCATCCGCATCCGTTCATCCCATCCTTCAAGACCGCTTTGTCACAGGCAATCTTGGTGATGAGTGGGTTAGGGTGCATGGAATGGATGGGGAGGAGAGGGAGATCTTGAAGGGGCATCACGGACCTGTCCACTGCGTCGAGTTTAGCCCTGACGGTGAAGTATATGCAAGCGGCAGCGGTGCGTTTTCCTCTCCCTAACTGCAGCCATTCTTATCTGATAAGGTGTTGATTACGTTCCTTTTCAGAGGACGGTAAGACTGGTTCGAATAAAATGATTCGGACGATATTGACAGGTATAATGTCACAGGTACAATTAGACTCTGGCAAACAACACCCGGAAAGGCATACGGCTTGTGGCAAGGTAATGCTAACGGTGGCTAGGAGAGAGTGGGAAGGAGGCACTGCGCAGCATCTAACATCTTTAGGTCATACATTGTCAATTAGTTTGTGGAAATGTTCGTTGATCGAGCAAGGGGATACATCATGTAATGTCAGGAAGTTTACAATTCAATCATATCATACTGTTTCCAATCTGCATGACTATCTTCACTCGACAGCTAGCGGTCCTGCATATCCGTTCTCAATCATACTTCCATTAAGGTGCATACCGGGAGCACCCGTGGTGAGCCAGGTGCAAATATTGTCGAGCCAACTGGAGCCCCGCACATCCTTAAAGTGGTACGTCTCATTCTCTCGAGAACTGAGAATCACTCATGCATCACATCTTCCCCGGACAGCCTTTGCCATGTTTCACTCCCTCTGTCGATATTCTATAATTGGCCCCGTGAGTCTGGAAAAATCTGTGCGGCAGCCCCGGGAGGTCATACATAGACTAGCGCTAATGCTTGCCTATAATAAGCGAAAGGGATGGCTCATCTGATTCGGTATCCACGGCAAGTGGGGCTAAGTGATACTGTTGGCAGTCATTATGTACGTACGTAGTCACATGTTATTGTGACGCATGTGCTACATATATACCCCATGTGCCACTCAAGCTTACAGGCTGCCAGTGAACAGTATTAATATTGCCTTTGGCCTTAGGCACCCAGTACCCAGGGCTCAACGTTTAACCACAGATTCGCTAACTTTACCGCTGTTGCGCCGTTTCCACCTCAACGCCAAACTAACATCACGCTGAGACTCGTCTCGTTGAATTCTACTAGTTCCTATCGATGTTGAAGCCAATCATCAGTCGCTCCAGCCTGGCAATCTTGCGGCGCTCCCCGATATCATCTATCTACAAGAGTGGTGTCAGATTAACCTCCTCGCGCTCTACGCCCGCAATTCAAGAGGGCTTGGGAGACTTTGCATTAACAGATCGGGTTGCAATTGTCACTGGAGGCAACCGTGGTCTCGGACTTGAGGCCGCATTGGCGCTCTCTGCAGCTGGTTCGCGTGCAGTGTATTGTTTAGATCTCCCGGAGAAACCAGGTGAAAATTGGAACGCCGCTCGCCAGAGTGTAGCAAAGCTTGGGGGAGCCAGACGACTCGAATATGTGACTGCTGATGTTCGCGACCAGAAAACGCTATTTAAAACTGTTGAAGAAATTGCAACGAAGGAGGGGAGGATGGATATCTGCGTTGCGGCGGCAGGTATTTCTGGAGCCGCCCGGTCTTGCTTGGAGTATACAGAAGAAGAGCTCGAAGAGGTGTGTCGACATTCTGTATGTGATTGCAAGAACATAGTCCAACTCCGTGAGAGGTCCACGATGTAAACTTCAAAGGGGTGTTCTTCAGTGCTCAAGCTGCTGCAAGGCAAATGGTTCGGTTCCAGCTACCTGGAAGCATTATCCTCCTGGCCTCCATTGCTGGCAGTGTTGCTCTGAAGGTAGCTATAAATCAGTTCTTCTCGCTCACATGCCCTTGACTGCTCGCAGCACACGCCAATACTTCCATACAATACTAGCAAGGCCGCAGTGATACAAATGGCCCGCGTCATGGCATGTGAACTTGCACAAAAGAACATCAGGGTCAACTCGCTGTCACCAGGCTTTATTGAGACACCGTACGTCTTGTGTTGTGTTCCACTGTGACAATCGTCTTGACGCACAAGTTTCCAGCATGACGAAAGCAGTAATTTCTGTGCAACCGGAATTTCAGTCTATATGGTCAGAGCAAAGCTTCATGAATAGACTTGGCAAGCCCCACGAACTGCGTGGAATTATGACGTGGCTGGCGTCCGACGCATCGAGCTTTTGCACGGGAAGCAAGTGCGTAGAACCTGTCTGAGATCATGATGTGTGCGTTGAACATTAACATGAACATTTCTTAGCATTATTGTGGATGGTGGATACACCGCATGGTAGAGCGGATTTGAGTTTTGAATTAATCATGATTTGATATGATTATGTATTTGTACACGGACGAAATTTGCTCGGAGTCGTCTAGACTCTAAACTACATCATGACCACTGTTATCTTATCTTATCTTCTAGGTTTCTCCACATTGGTGCAGATCAGTGGAGTTGATCTACACCTTACTTGCGCTTGAGCCTTTAGACTCTTACGAAGCTCCAGAAATGATAACCTCACAGGAAACACCCTCCGTACACGATGCTTCACTCAAAAGCAGTGATTCAGCATCACCCACGATGACATACCACCGCCAGTCATTACATGTACCTCTTCCAATTCCAGACATCATTTACTCCGCTGCTGGGGGTGCACATTATTCTGGAGCGCCCGTGTCTGAGAATAACGACCAAGTTGTTATGTCTCCTGGAAAGCCCAGCCCACCCATGGACGACACGATTCGGGATCGTATAATTGCTGATCTGAAGGAGCTCTACTGTTGTCGGCCGTCAAAAGAGATTTTTGACAGAACTTGGAGGCCCGATGCAGTTTTGGAGGTCAGCTTCATATCATTGTTCGGCTCCACGACTCCCTCATTCTGGTAGGTTCCTTTGGTCAAATGCGAGGGTTATGCGCAATATGCTCCTCAGGTGCGACTATCTTGGTCATGATATACTACCCAGGCTTATTTAAGTCATTCACGCAGTGGTTTGCCATGGCGAGTAATCTTGCTTTCAACTGAAATGACAAAGTCTCATAGGTCTCCAGCCTAAGATTTTTTCAAAGTCAGAGACAATTTCGAGTCGGGTCATGTCGTTTACGCGCTTGCCGAAACGTCTCATCTATTCGCAAACGCAAGAGTATACTTTCCGGTACATAGGAACCAAGAAGGTATATAATGCTACCTAATTTCTAAGAAAAGTACTCACTTTCTTCGCTCACTTCTTATTAGCGAATTGAGTCTATCATCGTCGTGGATTTGGATGATGACGACAAGATAATACATATGACAGACCAGTGGAATGGGGAGGCGTTGTCGTCCTGGTTCGGTGTCAATCTGCTCAGACGCGTCAATGCCCTTGTTACGCCATGGTTCGTCAGTGCACCCAAAGCTTGACGCACGTTTGGACATCGACTTTGCCAATGCTATATCGTATCCTGTCAAGTACTTGTTTCTCGGTACCTCTCTCTTTTGCCGTCGTCACCCAACCCAAGTTAATCCATCCATACTTTCGTAGCCCTCTTGTTGTTGTATCATATGCTGAGGTGCGTATCTAATCTAATCTCGCTGCAGTCACGCTGACTGTTCTTCAAAGCTTCATAGGTGCTCACTATTATTACGTCGCTCCACATACACGAACAAGCTTCGTTAGTTCTAGTTACAGTACTGCACGCAGAACTCTCTCTCTTATGTTGCACGAGCTTGTAAGGTACTATACCTGCGGATCCAATATCATATGATATGTGATGAGACAATGCATCAATGATAACCTGCCCCTAATCCCCCTTGCAATCGATTAGAACGACCAGATCAGGCCTGACTACATGTCACCGATAACGCGGGTACTCCAATTCTCAGATTTCTCTTTATCTGCTGTGGGAAGACCACTTCGATCCGCAAACGAACATCTCATGTGGTCACTGAGAAATTCAGATTGAAGTACTAATTTCGTGAGTCATACGCCGCATCTCGCCTTGATTATGGTCAGGTGAGCTCACAGAAGCTGATTTATGGGGGTGGAGATCCGTGCAGTATAAAGACCCCTCATACGTGATCATTTCCCCTAACGTAATTGTCACAACCATCTATCCTCAATTCCCCAAGCCATGTCCAGGTAAGCTGTGTCGAGTGTTTATTTCGATCTAGTTATCTAGAAATGTTGTGGCTGCCAGCATGAATCAAAAGCTGAATTGTTCCATAGTTCCCAATTCGCAGCTCAATCTGCATCTCCTCTCGGTAAACTCGGTATCGAGGCTGCCCTTGAGGCTGCTGCAGACCCGTCCATCTCACCAAAGCCCAAGATCTTCGATGAATTTGCGCTGACTGATCGCGTTGGGCTTGTTTCCGGCGGAAATAGGGGCCTTGGCCTGGAGATGGCCCTTGCATGTTGCGAAGCTGGTGCACGCGTCGTGTACTGCTTCGATCTTCCAGAAAAGCCATCGGATGAATGGATCGCAAGCAGAGATTACGTCGCGAAGCTAGGGAATAACTCGCGGCTGGAGTATTTCAGCGCGAATGTCACTGATCAGCAGGCGCTTTGGAAGAAGACGGAGGAGATTGGTGATAAAGAGGGACGAATGGACTTTTGCGTTGCTGCAGCTGGTATTTTGAGGTCACACACAGACTGCCTGGAATACCCGGCGCAGGAGTATAGAGAGGTGGGTGGTTATCGATGAGTTGCTTGCCATCGACAGTTTTGAAATCAACCCTGAATTGAAGGTCCTGGATGTCAACACCAATGGCGTCCTTTTTACTGCGCAGGCTGCTGGCAGACAGATGTCGCGCTTCGGACGCGGTGGCAGCATAGTCCTTATCGCATCAATGTCAGGCAGTATCACTAACAGAGTGCGTATCTCCCACAAGCTGCTATGGCCAAGTTTGCACGCTGACCCTGTGTAGGGCCACGCCTGGGTATCGTACAACACCTCCAAAGCAGCTGTCCTGCAGATGGCTCGTAGCATGGCTTGCGAGCTTGGCGAGAAGAAGATTCGTGTCAACTCGTTATCTCCAGGACATATCTACACCAGGTTTGTCTCGCGATTAATTGCACTGCAATACCAAATCATGATGGCTTGTGATAGTATGACTGCAGCATATCTGGACAAGCAACCGCACCTCTTCGATGTGTGGTCTAGTATGAACCCTCTGGGCCGGCTCGGACGCCCTGACGAGTTGCGTGGTGTAGTGACGTGGCTGGCATCTGATGCATCGACGTTCTGCACGGGTAGCGAGTAGGTTGTCTCCGTGGTGTTTCTTTATTTGAAACTAATTTTCAAATCCGCAGCATTATTGTCAGCGGTGGTCACCACTCCTGGTAATTGTAGGGTATATGGACGGAAGGCTTGTTGTATCTGTAAAGAAACCAGATTTGAACCTCGCATTGCTGGGGTGCACGTGCAGGAACCAGCTGGAGCGTGAGTGCTCTTTGCGAGCGGAGTCGACAGCGAGCACGTTATTTCCGCAGCTGACTTGTAAAATTGTTTTACCGTTGATCACCACTCAAGGCAATTGACTGTGCCGGTCACCCGACTCGGTTTGGACTCTTGGCAACGGCTGTGGTGGTGTAGTCACTGATTGGCAGCAAGCTTGAATTCAGTGTCAAAGAATTAGCAGTTGTGTTTTGTGATAGCAGTAGTAGTAGCCAGCTGTGTGATCCTATCGAGTGCTTGCAATTGTCAAACATCAAATTGTTTTTATCAAAAGTGGAAAGGCGACAAAGTGCTAAATTTGGATAGATCTTGATCGGCGCAGCCAACGACTGCGGATTCTCGAAATGCGCAGTGGACAAGGAACGGTATGCCCACAGCGTTTCCTCTTGCGTCCGCCCACTCACATCTCGCAGTCGTCCCAGAGCTATATATCACAACCCTCCAGCTAGTAGCAGCACTTTTATCATTTTGGGCTGCTACAAGTCATGGATGAGCCAAAGCCTTCAAGGAGGCCAAGGGACCGTGATCCCGCTCAGCCAACCGATTTTGCAGAGCGCATGGTTGCCTTCCAGAGAAGAAATGCCGTGTATGTTTTATTTCTTTTTCATATGTAACGCATTGACTGAATTTTATTTTGTTTATCTAGTTCAAGTCGTCCCCGTGAGCGTCCTGAGCGAACGCCTTCATCTCGTCTGCAACTTTCAAATCCTAATCCGCCGCCTGTTCCTTCCCGCCACTCTCCCGCAGCAACATCTCCACGTAAGACTCTTCTCGCACCCCATGTTGTTGTATCCCGCCCAGAGGCAGACCCGGAAGATTTCTCATGGCGCCTCAAGATATCTACCCCCCTCACCACCACCACCATCACATAAAGCAGACCCAGCAGGGCAAACTATTCAATCCCAACACGGATCCCATTCCAATGAGATGCACAACTGAGCCTGAATCAATTTCTGATGCAACAAGTAGTTCATCCCCGCCCCGCAACACCCCCACTTCCCATCAGAGAGACCCTCCAGCAAGTCGTCAACTATTCGATCACAGGAAGGATGATCCTGTACGATTTGCAGTTCTCGCCCGTCCATCGTCAACCGGTGCCCACCCTCCGCCTACACCTAAATCATCAGGAGACTATGTCTCCGCGTCTTCTACTTCCTCATACGCTCATTCGTTGACGTCGAGCTTCACCCTTTCTTCTGGCACGACAGATAATTCATCTGCATCGTCCGCATTATTCGATAGCAAGCCTCGCGAGGATGCAAGCAATAATGCATTCGCCGTTCAGCTTAAAAGGCTGTACCGCAGCATATCCACCCTAGAAACGAAGATACTAAATGAAGACCCCGATGATCTCGTAGATGAAGGTCGCGTCGTTCTCCAAGGACGAGGACGCGAAGTTAGCGATGAAGACCTCCAGCAGCAAAAATGGACGAAGTTGATCTCAGACCATAAACGGCAAGTCGTTCTCCGGTTTTCATCATGATATCATTGATTGAATGTGTGCAGACTCGCTGAGATGATGCATAATCTGCTGGAGATCTCCCTCGCACCGAGCGTTCCGGCTTCCCTCCGGGTAATCCCAACCAAGTACAATATCATCATTCGTCTCTGGACCCACGCATTCCACAAACTCCTGGAGGCCTTGAGGCGTGCCTCGTTTTCCTCGCCCCTCGCTCTTGAACATCTCCAAGACTTTATATATTATGCCTACACCTTCTACACCGGCCTTCTAGAGGAGCCATCTTTGCGTTCGTTCCGATCCGGCTGGCTCGAGGCTCTTGGCGATCTTGCGCGCTATCGGATGGCCGTAGCTGCAATGGTTACTAATAACCAATTGAAAGGCCCTGCACTAACTACAGATGCGGTGTCTAAAGCGGCCGCGGCATCCGCAGAATCCGCAGATGGCGAGCCTGTGACAGCCAAGAGTAAATCCCAGATGAGCGTCAAATCATCTTCTGATAATCCCGCTGCACGGGTAGGCGATTCACCGAGCCCGAGCATTGGCGTTGTCGCCGCGCGGATGATGGATGTCGAGCCAGAGAAAGAGCGCTGGCGAAGTATCGCAAAGGAGTGGTACGCTCAAGGCCTTGCGGATACCCCTGGTGCAGGCAAGTTGCACCACCATCTCGGTTTGTTAAGCCGTGAGGTTGATAATGAGGAGCTGCGCGCCGTGTATCATTTTGTCAAGAGGTTTGTTTTCCTGTCAACTCTCTCTATCATTCCTGATCAGTTGTTCTCCATAGTATGACCACCCTCCATACGTTCTCAACCTCTCGGGAGTCCATTCTTCCCATCTGGTCATCAACTGCGCAATCGCGGCGATCGCAGCCTGACGCTCGCGCACCTGAACTCTTCGTCCTTCTACACGGCATGTTATTCACTAACATCCAACTTGACGACTTCTCGCCAACCCTTGCTCGCTTCCTTGAGCGCATCGAAATCGAGGGAGCCGAGGAGCGCGAGTGGATTATGATGGCAGTCGTGAATATTGGTGCCGTACTTGAATATGGTCGTCCAAATGGCGTGCTGCGTAAGATTGGTGGTATAGGTGCTCGTGACACTGGCGCAGGCGGTCCAGCTGTAAAAGTTGCCAAGAAGTGTCAAGTTACGCCCGCATTCCGCGACGAAGACAGCGAAGAGAAACGGATGGACGTGGATGACGAAGGCGCCTCACAAGCATCTCCAGCTCTATCGGACGCAAATATGCCTGCAGAGCTGCCGGTGTCATTCAAACTGGCGTTGGAACTTGCATTTTCGATGCTCTCGTTCGTTCTCCGCAATCCAACGCGGAAGGCCTCACCTTTTGCTCGTTCTACCCTCAATCCTTATATCTCGGTCATGCTCACCTTCTTGGCTACCATCACAAAACATGCAGAGACGCTTTCCGTAATGGAGCGTTCGATACCTTGGCATGATCTTGCGCAGTTTTTCGCCACCATTCCCCGCGATATCTTTACCGCACAGGGATTGGATATCCCAACTGCTGGCAGTGAGCGGTGGTCGATGCTGACGAGTGGTTGTGCCCCACCTCTCTCCGAAGACTGGTGCCTTCGTGGGATGGAGTGGATCGGTCGAAAAGTTTTCGAGCGTGGATACTGGAAGAGCGGAGAGGAGAGACGGATGGAGGTGGAGATCCTAGATGTAGAAGAAGGCGGTCAGCTCACCGATGGGATTATCGAAGATGAAGACGACGAAGAGGATGGTCACTCCCGTGGGGAAAGCTTGCGTGGGGAGACAAGCAAGAGATGGAACCGTCTTGTGCGCTGTGCAGTTTCCTTGTCAACAGTTGTTGATGGGTTCGCCTGGGTGGAGGGCACACGTGAGTGGAGGGTCGAGGGTGTATTGGAAGCGAAAGTGATGCGATGGCTTGAGGAAGATCGTCACGAGCGCGAGGAAGAGGAGCGGAGGCGACGTGGCCGTCGTTGGACTGACGACTCTATGGATGTCGATGTCGATGATGAGGATGCCGACGAATCGTCAGAACAGAGTGAGGACGATGAAAATGATTCTGAGGAAGTCAAGGATCTCAAGGTGAGTTGCCTCGTTTGTGAATTTCGGATGGTATTTGATGGTGTTAACAGGCACGCCGGAGGTACTTGCGATCACTTCTCGTTTCAGGTCAGCGCGCACCTGCCCACGTGCCCAAACAGCGGTCTCGCCCAGCCCGTTCCCGGAAAATTGTGTCAATGCCATCTTTGAACATCGTGGCAGGTTATACTATTCTTGTGCTGGATACAAACATCATTCTATCTTCCTTATCGGCCGTCGCATCCATCATCGAAAGTCTCCGATGGACCGTCGTCCTACCAGTTCCGGTTATCATGGAGCTTGACGGCCTGTCCTTGAATCCGTCTAAGCTTGGCGAGGCTGCTCAAGAAGCCATTGCATACATAACCTCGCACGTCCGCTCGCACTCGGCCTCACTAAAAGTCCAGACTTCAAAAGGCAACTACCTGATGTCACTGAGTGTACGAACCGAGCAGGTTGATCTCACCAATGAAGACTCGTGGGATCGCTGCATGGATGATTTGATTCTCAAAGCCGCGATATGGCAAGATGAGCATTGGGTGGACCGCTCTGCACTATTAAAGAATACGCCACCTGTGCGAGATGATGCCAATGCCGTCAAGGTAGTGTTACTGTCTCTGGATCGTCTCCGTGAGTCCTTAACATTTTAATGTCGCCCACGACGGCTTATTTCTTCGTAGTGCGTTTGAAAGCGCGTTCACGCCAGCTTGCAGCAGCTGGCGAGAAAGATCTTGCTGCTATACTCGCATCTGGAACGTAATGCATGCTTGTGGCTTCATGACATTGATGTCGTACGTTTCCTAACATTGAGTGCGCCTTTTAAGCGCGGCAGAATGTCTGTCAGCGGTGGTTAGGCCGGAGGTCCGTAGTAGGTCGCATGTCCCGGATTAAATGCCTTGGGGTAGCTGGATCCTGCATACTATGGCACGCCGAGGAGTGTGTAGCAGGTGGTCGTACACACTGGCAGCTGTTCTCTCGAATTTCTCCTATCATCATTTCTTGCATACATACCCTCACTCTCATTGCATACAATACCTTGTTGGCCTCATTATCTTCATCTACTATCTGCTTTTGTTTTATTATTGTTTTACTAGCAATCTACTGTGATATCATTTGATGTTTTGCATCTCGTTGTCGCGCAAACGCTGATACTGATTCCTTAATGATACTGTGGTGGCTATTGTCCACATGCGGTCAGAATGGTATCTAATTTACAACATTTAGCAATTCTCGTTGTTATCATTTTGTACACGTCTAGATCTCATAGACCTTTGCCTCATGGGAGCGCGAATATTGGACGAGACCCTCCGGGAACCAGCTGCAGCGATAGTTAGACGGAATAAATCGAGGGGTTCTCGTAGGCTTACAGAGCGATCTCTTTCTCAGCGTTCTCGACGGAGTCAGAGCCGTGACAGATATTACGGCCAACGGCAAGGGCGTAGTCGCCACGGATGGTGCCTATGATAAATTCAGTACTGAGTGTAACTTAATGACTACTCATAGACTGACCAGGGCCTGACTGGAGGGGGTTGGTTGCGCCCAACATGACACGGCCAGTTTTCACGGCATCCAGGCCCTCCCAGACCATGGCAAAGACAGGGCCAGAGAGCATGTATCCGATCATACCAGGGAAAAAGGGCTTGTCGGAGAGATCCTCATAGTCTACAGTCCAGATACGATCAATCAACGTGTTAAAAATCTGATCGGATCCTGAACTCACGCTTCTCGAGATGCTGTTTGGTGGGAGAGACAAGCTTAGCAGCGATGAGTTTGAAGCCACGCTTCTCGAAGCGGGCGGTGATCTCGCCAACAAGACCACGGTCAACACCATCGGGCTGAAAGATTGCGTGTTCAGCGGATGATCATCTCGAGACGATGAATGGCTACCTTGACCATGATGTAGGTGCGCTCACGGATGTTGGGGGCCATATTTGTTTTGTCTGAGCGGAAAGATGAGGAAGTGGTTCTAACTGATCGCAGTCTAAGATTTTGTGCAAGATTTGTCTTTAAATTATGCAAATCTTATCTTTCAAAAAATAAGTCTAAATAAAGCAGATGCAAATAGCGTCAAATACTATCCCGGGTGGTTCCGCTTCTTGAATTGCAGTTTCGCGAACGGAAGACACCACATTCAGCACTCAGTAGCCAACGCGATGAACGTGCTCGGCCCATCCCTCGCGCCATACATTCGCTCCTCGCGGACGCTCAAGAAGTATGTGACACCAATAGCTCACTGGTATGCCGACCTTATGGGCTACCGCAAGATGGGCCTCAAATATGATGACCTCCGTGCGTATCTTATGTTAGGTTCGGGGATATTCAACGTGCTTAAGTTGAATTCATGTAGAGGTCGAAGAGAGCCCGCAAGTTCAAAGGGTGAGTCACCCACCCACTTTTTGTGAACATATCCAACATTGACTGGAATTACAGGCACTCGGTCGTTTAACCCCGCGAGAGACCTATGACCGCTCCTTCCGCTTCAAAATTGCAAGTGACTGTGATCTTCACCACAAACCTTTGCCAAAAGAACAGTGGTCTAAGCCTGAGGATGTACGCTGACGTTTCGCAGTACTACAATATGGATGGATGTTAACCACTGTTGCAGGACAAGCGATACCTTCAGCCACATATTTTGAACGTCCTCAAGGAAGAGGAGGAGAGATTCACTTGGGACACAATGACGGTTCAACGCAAATAGACATTCACATCCGTGTAGACTCGCAGTTGCGACTATCCTTATTCACACATTGGTAATACCTCTACCTGAGGTTTCATGATGTTCGCTTGAAGCATAATAAAGAAGGCCCCTCAAGGGTTCGACTGTCGTTTCCTTCAATTATGTTTGACTACCCTTGCACCACAACTACTTGTCAATCATCAATCTATTTGATTACAGGATCTTTACACCGGTTTCTACAAGTAATCTAACATAATTCCAGGTGGCAATTTTTTTAAATACTGGACACAATAATTTACAGAGCCTTGACGAGAGGAGACACGACTTGGCCGCCCCTTTGCTTGTAAAATGCAATGACCTTCTTGCTAACGGCGGCGATGTCTGGGATCACAAATCAGTAATTTGCTACTCTGGTTTATACGCTAACTTACTAGGGCCAGTGATGCCAAACTTCTCATATACTTTGAGGTACGGTCCTGAAGCACCCCATGCAGGTAGACCGTATTGCTGGAAAATATATGAGCAATTAATCAAAATTGATGGATGGCGAAACCTTACCTCGTGACTGTATTTTTGCCAACCAGTGGTCTATTTCGAGACAAGTCAGCCAAGTATGCCACTCATCAGCTATTCAAATTTACCGCAAGTGCCTCCAATGACAGAATGGGAGCACCGCTCCTGAGGACACTGAGCCTGTATTGCTCGTCCTGCTTGTCGAACACCGACCAGCAAGGTAAGCTGACAAGCCTGACGTTGATGCCCTCCTTCTTGAGCAAGCTTGCCGCCTCGAGAGCGATCGGGACCTCGCTACCGCTGCTGACGATCGTCATATCCTCGTTGGCCACCTCGTAGAGCACATATCCGCCCCGTGCTGCACGCTCAATGGTAGAGCCTTCAAGGTTGGGCAGGTTCTGTCGGGAAAGTGAGAAGACGGATGGCGTCTCTGTGCTCTTGAGAGCGACAAGATAGGCTGCTGATGTTTCGTTGCCATCTGCGGGGCGCCAGAAGTCAAGGTTGGGGATGGCACGCAGGTGGACGGCAGTTTCGATCGGCTGGTGAGTGGGACCATCCTCTCCAAGACCAATAGAATCGTGCGTGGCTTGACAAATTATGAACATTGTTTCCTGCTTTTGGAAGATTTTGTTTACTTACCGACCCAGATAACCTGATGCTTGCTGAGCGCAGACAACCTGACAGCACCAGCTGCATATGAAACGAAGTTCTACGATGGGATCAGTGAGGAACATTGGCCAAGGAAGCATGCTATTCACCAAGAATGTAGCAACGAATGGCACGATACCACCATAAGCATGCAGACCGTTGGCAATGGCGCCCATACCGTGCTCACGAACACCATATCGGATGTATGTGCCAGCATAGTTTCCGAGTCCGGTGCTGGGGGGTTGGAAGTCGACAGTTCCCTTTACCTTGGTCAAGTTACTGCCTGTCAGATCGGCAGAGCCACCCATGAGATCGGGGAGTGCGGGCGTAATCGCCGTAAGGACAAGCTCAGACAGCTTGCGAGATGCTTGAGCAGGATCGGCAGGGGTGTACACAGGGAGGGTTTGCTCCCATCCTTCCGGGAGTTTCCCAGAAATCCGGCGAGTGAGTTCTGCGTGTTCCTTGGGGTATGCTTTAGCGTACTCAGAGAGAAGGCTGTTCCACTGGGACTCGAGCTTAGCACCGCGAAGTGCAGCTGCGCGGTAGGTGTCGTAAGTCTCCTGAGGCACGTAGAATTTTTGGTCAGGAGGGAATCCGAATTTGCTCTTCAGGGATTGGATGTCATCGGGCTTGAGAGCTGGGGGGAGAATGGTTCGCACGCGAGCGCTTGATATGTCAAGAAATTACACGCACGAGAGCCATGAACACCGTGGGTGCCCTGCTGCTTTGATCCATAACCGATGGTGGTTTTAAGACAGATGATAGTAGGCTTGCTCTTCTCGGCACGGGCAGCGACAATGGCACCGTTAATGGCAGCAAGATCGCTGAGCGCAAGTCAGACATCGAAGATATGGATGAGAAAGCATCTCGTACTGGTCACCGTCATTGACATGGAGAACTTGCCAGCCGTATGACACAAAACGCTGCTCGACATTCTCAGTGAATGCGACAGCGGTGTCACCATCGATGGAAATATCTTAATATAGATAAGTCACAGAACGGAACCGCAGGCCAATGATCTCGACTCACGGTTATCATCATAGATCTAGGACAGACCGATTAATCGAGGCGAAAAAGTCACACGTGAAAGGTACGCACGACAATCAAGTTGCCCAGCTGCAAGTGACCAGCAATGGAAGCGGCTTCGCTTGCAACACCCTCCATCAAACAACCGTCTCCAGTGAAAACTGTGGAGACAATATTATGACTTGCTCCGAATTCTTGGAGCTGGGAAATACTAACCATACGTGTAGTTGTTGATAAGGTCGAACTTGGGGCGGTTGTAAACTGCGCCCAAGTGTGCCTGAGCCATAGCAAGACCGACACCGTTGGCGAATCCCTGACCAAGGGGACCGGTGGTGACCTCGATACCTGGTGTAGTGTCAGAGGTCTGCCAACATGGACTGTATCATAAGTAGTACTTACCATCAGTGTGGTGTGCTTCGGGGTGACCAGGGGTCAAAGAATCAAGCTGCCTGAATGCCTTAAGGTCATCCATGGAAAGCTTGTACCCCAAGAGATGCAATAAGATATATTGCAGTGCGCAGCTAGAATGCACATCAGTTTAGTAATACACTAGTCAGGGGTCAAGTGCATACGCATGTCTACAGTGTTCAAATCAGCGAGCAGTTGAATGTGAATCCGAGCACAAACTCACCCATTAGATAGAACGAATCGGTCGCGGTTAAACCACTTGGAGTTTTTGGGGTTCGCGTTGAAGAATCTGGGGGATATTTAATAATCGTACGAGGTGAATACATTCATGATTCGACATCACTTGCCTTGTGAAGAGAACATGGGAGACAGGCGCCATACCCATGGGTGCACCTTAAATATGGTCAACATCCTTATCGTTGCACATGATGAAGCTGATCTAGTCGTGCTCACCTGGATGACCAGAGTTTGCCTTGCCGACGACATCAGCAGCAAGAGTGCGGATGGTGGCGATGGAGGTGTTGTCTGTTGGCTCCGGAGTGAACTGAGACATGATTGATAGATTTGAAAGAGAAGGGATTAGAATTGTTGGGCCAATATATAGTCCTCAGAATCAGATATAGCGGCTGTTTCAAGTTCTAAGGCAGATTCTGATATGCAGATTTGAGTTAGCGACCGGCTTACGAAGGGTTACGACCATGGAACCATTTCACACGTTGATTCTCGCGTCAACTCCCCCGGACAGGACGGTTGTCTACGGAAAACACACAACCGGCGCTTGACCGGAACTCTCTTCTCATCTTGGTCTGTGCGTGTATCGTTAACACTGGTTTTCGACAACTGCCTTGGATCCCACCGTCAGTCAGTGCTGAACAGCCCTTAATTTTTCATGCAGCATTTCTCAGATGCACCCGCAGTTATCCGATAAACGCATAGGTGCGGCGCGCGGCCTTGTACTATCCTTTCCTGTTCTGACCTAGCCATAAAAGTCTGCAGGGAATTCATCCAGGCACTAGATGCCTGTCATGTTAATAACTGGGCACGACTGACCGGTGGTTGCAATCAGGAAAAGGACAGCCTTAACAAGTGCCTTCGAAAAGAGGTTAGTGGTTTGCATTGAGTACGCCCCTTTGAGCGCTGACATCTCCTTGGCTTAGCGCGTCGAGCGCTCGACTCGTAACCGTGCCCAGGCCAAAGAGAAACGTTTGAAAACTGAACAGGTTTGGAAGGAACTTCACCAGGATGATTGAACTCTAGTCGTCCCTGCCCACCACACCTCTCACGTAGTCGACATACACATGCTGTTTTCTGATGTCGTCAATTGTCTCACAAGAAGATTTGGCCGGATTAGCTTAAGCATCTCCCACCTGCAGCGGGAAACCACTCATAACAACCTCACGGTAAGAGCAATACGCAATAGAGCACCTTACACGTCGTCGCGAAGGTAAAATCCGTCTAATATTGGCCAGAATGTCTCTTCCTATTTGAGATTTCTCAAATATATGAGCCTCTTGCATTTCAACATCCCCATACAAGTAAGCTATCAAGTATACTTCGTCAAGACAAGGAGGTCGATCACTTGTAACCACGTTATGAAAAGCTATTGGCCATGCAATGGTCTGATTTTGGCAGATGACCATCGTCTCAGACAATGATGTCGTCATTGACTCACCGACACTGATAACACTCGGATCCGGATTTCCCCACCACGTAGGGAAGCTGATGGCGTTTCCGCTTGCCCCTTAAAATGGGATAAATACAATGGTGCCAACTTGCGAACCGAGAACTCACCGAACACCGCAAAGTTAAGGATGAAGTAAATGATGGACGAACCTCCGTCCAAAGCAGCGGAGGTCAGATCTACAGTTATCCACAGTTGGTTCGTCATGATATCTCGCGCCAGATCACGCACAGTTGTATTTGATGTACCATCTTGGCTTCCTGGTCCTGACCCACCATTGCGTGTACAACCCGATGATGAGCCCCGGCCACCACATCCCTGTATTAATTATGAGCACAGGCTATGTAGCATCGTACGATTTGTCGACGTACCATTAACTGAATACGGCAGCCAACCAAGATACGTGAATATAATCGGCATGTTGAGGTAAGACCAGATCCGTTGGCTGTTTCGTCCTAAGCATCAGATTTCTAGAAGTGATAACGAGGAGATTACCTTGGGAATAGGCGATGCATGGCATAAAGCAAGAAAGGAGCAAGGAACCCGTATAGAAGTCCGAGAGGAATCTGGACAGGGTTCTGAATCTGCGTTTGCATTCTACTCAGGAACTCACCTGGAAGTATGTTTTACCTGGGCTGTATAGCTCCGCACTCAGAGCACCCCATGTAATTGCCGCTGAATTGACCTCCTGTGAGTTCCACCCTGACCATATACGCGTTCCGATCGCTATAATCAATCTCAGTTGAGTTCGAGTAGAGACTTTAGATGTATGATATAGCGCACGGTTTATCAGATCGGTTCTGTGTGCGTCTACAATAGACTTATAGAGGACATAATTGAAAACTTGATCAAAGCATTCAGCGAGATAAGCCGCGTAGGACACAAGTTACTTACTGGACCCAAGAATCGTGCCGCTGACTTGCGCAACAAAAGTAGCTCTGGGTGGTACTTTCGCATATTGTCCTTCGAAGGCAATCATTAAATCTTGAGTCAAATCATCAAAGTAAAGAACAGCACCTAGTTTCAAATCGGAGAGCATGGCGAATGTCTGATAACCAGTGTTGTAACCGTACATCTTTGCATACATGTTCTGAATCGGTTGCTGAGGGTGGACGTATGCCTAAACATGACCTGTCAATGTTGATCGCCACCATTAATGCAGAAAAACCACTGACAGCAATGACTTGCACGAAACCTCCGGTGGGGATCTGAAATCCTGTCACAGCATATATGAAACCAAGGATAACGGCGAGGATGAATGCTATGCAAGAGAAAATGAGGGGATATTAAACATCTCAAAGTTGGTAACTTACCGATGACGGTAAAAACGAGGACAGACCACCACGGCAGGGTGTTGATGCCAACGTACGCCATACCAATCGCAAGGCTCAATGATACGATGAAAAGAGAACCGTACCACCACTGTGGAACCTCCTTATACACTTTCATTCGCTGAAAGTGGATACTGGAATGCGACGTTAAAGAAACCCCGAAAGTGAGGGAAAAGGCATAGCTCACTCATTGAAATCCTGCCCTGACTTCAAAAAGTTGAAGCCTTTGAAAGCTTCCCACAGCTCTGTCCAGTGCCACAACAATATGTGGGAAAACGCTGCTCCCATCGAAGCATAGCTCATAAGCAAAGAAACTGCATAGGTTGTTGTCATGAATCTGAAAGGTATTTTCAGTGTAAAAAGATTAGTGATGCAAAATTATGTACGCACGGGGGTCCAACTTCAGCATACTTTGCCGGGTCGAGTTGATGGTTGGAGCCAAGGATTGCAGATTGGTCGTACGATGAGCCATTGGCGGCGAATAGTGCAGTTGACATGAATGGTAACCCCCTCGAATACCCCTGGAATACATCTGCATAATAGCATCCGCCTGATGGTGAATTGATGAATGATGTAAACAGGGGAATAGTATAGCGTGACGCACCTATCAGAGCATAACCGAACCCCAGTCCAATCCAGGAAGAGACTTGAGTTTGCAGTGGCCAATATAAAGGATACGCTTGTGTGATCAAGGTCCAGTCGAAGCTGAATGACAGCAGACCTAGACCTTCGTTGGACCCTCCTGCACCAAAAATATTGCGAATAACAGCCGAGCGCCCATTATCAGCCAGGCAAATAACAGAGAACGCCGTTAGAAGGGGAAACATCCACGTCGGAATGATTTCCTGTGGGTCATAACATGAGATCAGCAAGATTGAGCTTAGTTATGTTGTTCCACCGACCCAACAAAAGATGGCCCAAAAGACTGAGGAGATCTTCAGCGTTCATGAAGTTCGAGTGGAAAGGAATTACCAATCCAGAAGTACTTCATCTTCTTGCGGTTGAGTAAACCACCAAAGTGCATGGATTGCAGAAGAGAAATTGACGGGAGCTGGTTCGGAAATAGTGCATAAGTTGGCCATACGAGAAGGGTCCTGAGAAGCCCCGCAAAACCATATCCAATCAACTGAATCATGAGGTCAGATCCGATATCAGACTTGGCAAACGGTTGGTAGCACCTGCGATGCGAACGTTTGGAAGATCGCGGCTCCAGGATTCAAAGCTACGCCATAAAACAAATCGAGTGTCGCTACTATACCAATAGCAGTGGCTGTAACTGACGCTGTAGACGCCATAATGGTGATGCACGTGTGCTCCTTGATGTTGAACGGCCCAGGATTGAGGTGACGCCAAAACCCTGTCGAAGGCATAGCATAATGCATCTTCGTATTCTCTCGATCAGTCGAATCATTGTGAAGTAAACTGCAGAAACTTACCGCATTACCCAGGACGTAAGATATAATCAGTTGAAACAAGGCCGAGACCATGGCGTTTTGGGGCTTCCAATAATAAATCTCGGATAGCACGGATCCTGACGGATTGGACGTCAATTTGCGTCGACATCGAGAGTAGGCTTCGTTCTCACTCACCAAAAGTAGCTAGCCCAATACCAAGGACCCAGAAACGGAAGGTCAGTGCGGGGAGTTCAGGATTATCCTCATCTGATATGATCTAGAGCAAAGCCTATTGAGCCGACGACGAACACTGCTGTTGTTAGACCCACCAAGTTGGTAATGTCTCCTGCCCCGCGGACGATCTGCTCAGACTCTTGAAAGGGAGCCTCTTCTACACTCTCTGTGCTGTGGTCATCGAAACCTTTCAGGTCTTTCTCCTGGTGCTCGAGCACCTTCGATGGCTCCCTAAGAGAGTCGGAATAGGACATAACTCTCGCAGAGAATGAATGGAGAAATCAGGTTCCGATGCCGATTTCTTAAATACATGCCTCTCGGATGAAACGAGAAGATATGACGCTGAAATGGGGTAACTTTGCTTGACTCGGAGTAACGCATACTTCCGCTGATAAGCAGGGTAGGACCAATATTATCAAGTCACACCGGGAGCTCAAACATCATGTAGATGCTTCAAATGAAGAACCAACACGTGGATCTTAGTATGACCTGGCACTGACACTAGGTTAGGTTGAAAGCTTGAAAGGGATATCAGGGCAGGTACTGAACACCTTTGAAAGTTGATCCGACTCCCACGAAGTACTAGAATCAACTTGATCCTAGCGTAGCTGGCACATTCTGTTGAACGTTGAAAAAATTCTGGCTGAAAGGAAAGACAATGAATTTGGTAATAACATTAATATTGTGCTGGCAGTCACCGTTACGTGGCTGCCACTGGCTGCCGGCATATCACTGTGAAAAGTAGATCCAGTGAATTTCAGTAGATCATTTCAGATGATAATGCTCTCAAAATCAGAGCATTAAGTGCTGAAACGGAGGTGCTGATATTGCCGTTTTTTACTCTGAAATTGTACTCTGAATCTGTACTCTGAATCTATGCTCTGAAATGATACTCTGAATTTTTACTCTGAATTTATACGCTGAAATGATACTCTGAATTTATACCTTGAATCTATACTCTGAAACAATACTCTGAATCTATGCTCTGACATTCACACCAAGGTAATGAAACAAAGCGCTGAATTACATTAGTTAATGAACTGATAGCAAAGCGATGCAACTGATATAGCAACAGGGACGACAACAAGGTTCAAGAACACAAGCACATTAACGCTGAGACAAAGCCTGATCAAAAGTAAGTATCGCACTGACTATGTAATGCACATCAACTCACCAAGCGGGTACTTCGACGGCAAGCAGAATCAGCCGTGACTTTACCCTTCCTGTTTGCCTAGTACAAAGTCACAGTGACGAGTCGCTAAAGTAAGAAATCATCAGACGGACCTTTTTCGAACCTTTCCCCTGCTGAATCGGAGGCGCCAGGGCTGTTGGCTGTGGTGCTGCTGGAAAATAGTCTAATTCTGTCACCTGTTTCAACATGATCTTCATAAGGATGTCATCAAAACGCTCATCCTTCCCTTCTTCATCAATACCCTGGAGTGCATCACCAGCATCCGCACTGGCCACCATAACTTTGAATGCCTGCTGAAGCGTGCATGTCTGATTGTCCGTAAACCTCCGATCGTCGGCGATGAGTCGGCTGGCTATGTAGGGGATGAGAACAAAATATGTATATTGTTCATATGATAATGGGGCAAAGGCTTCAGTAGGAATTCCTTGTCGTGGGTCGAATAGCTGGTTGATGGTTGCGCGAAGGACTGCACTGCCTTTTGGACCGTAGCTGTGGATCGTGAGTGTAATGTCACAAGAGCACATCAGGACTCACTATCCAGGCCGTGCCTTGTTGAAAATTGGGCGTCCAATGTCAAATATCTTTAGGCGTGCGAGAAAAGCCAACCGTTTGTCAAGCTCGACTCCATAGCCCTGTTCGAGTAGATCATTAAGAAGAGTCTGGTAAATGAAGCATTCGTCCTTTGCAGCTTTATCAAAGATCAGTCGACGGAGATCCGGCTCGAGCTTCAAAACGGAGTGATGCACAGCGAAGTAATTGATCTGGGATAGCCATCTGTTATCATAAGCACTCTGAAGGTACCTGTCACGCTGCAGGTCGCTCTGGATGGCAGCACAGAGTTCCATCTCGAGCTTGAGTGTCTGGCGCGTGAATTCACCACCTGGCATCTGTAAGCAGCGTCGATATGCTTTATACTTTGCAAGGACCATTCCCGAAGGATGCGAGGCCACAGTGTCGTTGCACCCATCACTTGGACACACGGTCGGGAGATCCTCGTTGGTGGTGGGCATGGCTACCTGCTTCTTCTGAGGTGGGGGTTGAACGTGTTCGGCCTCCTCGTCTGATGATATGATCATCTTTCGTTTCCTTGTCAAGTTGAGTAGGCGGGGAGGGATAGATTTGTTGAATGGATTAGTTTCCACCTGTGCGTGGCCTATCTTGGCTGTGCCCTCGTCCTGTACACCATCATTAGTGAGGGTTTCGTCCCCATCTTCATCCTGGTCCTGGTCTGCATCTGTGTCATCGTCGTCATCCACATTGTTGTCCACGTCGTTGTCATCGTCCACGTCCACATCGCCATCGTCACCGTCACTGTCATCGCCATCGCCACCGTCCACATCTGCGTCCAGATCGTCATCATTGTCGTCATCCATGTCCATATCCGCATCGTTGTCATCATCGTCCGCATCCGCATCGTTGTCATCATCGTCCACGTCCGCATCTGCATCGTCGTCGTCATCGTCCACGTCCGCATCTGCATCGTCGTTGTCATCGTCCACGTCCACGTCCGCATCATCGTTGTCATCGTCCACGTCCGCATCCGCATCATCGTCGTCATCATCCACGTCCGTATCTTCTGTGTCTGCACTCAGTTCTTCTTCATCATCGCTGCCATCAGTCTGAGGCTGTACAGGTACAGTCAGTGCATTTATGAAAGGCGTCAATTATGGAAATACTTACAACAGTTACATCACACAGTCGATTTTTTCGGTCATTGTTATAGTTGCGGAGGTATTGCTGGATCCAAGCGCGGACTGGCCATGCATTTGCGAACTTAAGTAGAATTGGGTGCTTTTTCTGTACCTATTCAGAGTCAGTCTGTTAAGTTATGTCAAGTCTTATATAAGACTCACCTTCACTACGACAATGGAAATCTCATTATCATCTTGTCCTCGGCGTGTCTTGTCAAGGTCCAGATGTGTTCTACAAAAATGTCTTGTAGATGCCTTAAGTCAGAATGTCAGCCACGCTCACTCAGACATGTTTTTGTGCGCATATAGTCAGCATATAGTCACCATCAGGGCATTGTACTGTCGCTTATCAGTGCCTAGACCCATTGCATGCTGCACTGAGTAGCCGTTGCGCTTGCCAGCAGTCCCAGGTGGCTTCGGGATCAATCGTTTGGGCTTGGGTAGCGAGTCTGTCCCAGAATGAGGCTTCTTTTGCTTTCCTGCAAACACGCATTGTAAGGTTGCACATAAAATGAACAGTCATCTCACGCTGCAATCCATTGATCTCTAGCTGTAGTTGAGTCATTTGCTCAGCTAGAAGCTGAAGGCGCGTCTTTTTGGACTTCTTTTGCGTCGCAGGCATGCTGGATGGTGGTATTGAGAGAGGTGGACTTGATAAGATATTGCACTGCGAAATATAACTTGTATCACGTGACATTTTTCCCGCGTCAACATGTATTACTCTACAGCTAGCAACAATTGCCTCAATGGAGTGCGTGCGACGGTGATCCTCTGCATAGCAAATCTCTGCACCCATACAGAAGTACTCTCGTTTCGTTTGGCGGGATACATGAATAGCAGGAAGGCTTGAATGTATGGGGCGAATCCGGCTTCCAGTGCTGGTGAAAACCCTCAATATTAGGGTGGACATAATCGAGTTGGAGAATGAGAGTCATGATGCGATCTGCCATCAGTTGAATGCCTCCGCCAAGCCTCCAAATGACGCTCTGTCGACGTATGAGCTACAGCGCAGAAGAACGGATACGATGACTTACAATGACAACGCTGCAGAGATTGCTCTGTAGCTCATTCCAGTTATTGCGGTCGTCAACACCGACAATCTGGTTCTCCAAGAGAGACTATGCCGACGGGTAATGACACGCTTGGAAGAGCGGGGATGAGGGATCGCGAGGCGTCATAGGACGCGTCTGACCCCTCCATCCGACATAAGCGACCTTGCGTGATGTTAGGACAATGAGGAGACCGGGTAAACCAAGGACGATAGTAGCAAGCAGCACAAGAGGAATAGTAGTGTTGGCGCCGAGAAACAGAACGTTCCGCAAAGATCACGAACGAGAACGAGCTCAAACAGGTTATGGATGGTCGAATTAATCCACCGACGACGTTGGGAGAGAGGCTGCGAGGGAGGCCGATTGGAAGGACGGTCCACAAGTGAAGAAGGCTGTAGATAGAGTCTAGTGTCAGTCTCTGCAAGATGCGAACCCAGGGGAGACATACCATTTGGACATCGGAAGACCTTTCGTCGACTTGCAGCGCTTCATCTCAAGTTCCACATCACCCACACGAGCCCGTGTGTTGATTTGAGGCGGGTGGAGGAAAAGGGTTGCGAACGAGCGTAAACGAGCGCAGGCACTTGCAAACGAGTGCAAAACGTGAGCATAAATGAATGAAATGAGTGAAAATAGAAATAAATGGATGTGTGACGGAAAGGGAAGTGATGCTCTGCTACTTGGCCTTGGGGCTTACGGCCAAACCAAGACAAGTAGGGAGGGGACTTTAAACAAAAGAAAAATGCAAAGGCACTCACCAGAAAATCGGAATCTGAGCAGCGAGATGGGAGAGTGAACAGGCTGTAATAACTTAAAAATGTACAATTAGCAGAAAAAATACTGAGTGGTCCCAGGGTGCCCTTGATGTTCAGGGACCTAGACGCACAAGTTAACGGCGGACGGTCATGGGTCAGAGCCTAGGCATCTGACAGTGTCCCACCAAGGGGAGCCATGCGTAGTGCACGTATCGGCGACTGGAATGAACGGGCGCCCAGTGGTACTGACTAGTAAAAGAAAAAGAAAGGTTGCATGGGAAAGAATATAATATTCCCTAGTCGAGGGATGCGGATAATACTAGGACTTCCCAACCAGGTTGAACCGTTCTACACCGAGTTGAAAAAAAATGGAAACAGCGACAGCCATTGACATGTTGAACAATTCAAAGCCCGCCGGCAAATTCCTGCCCACCCATTCATCGATCTCCAGGCTGTGTTGCTTGATCGCGACTTCGATCGCAAAGTTGGTAAGTCGTGACTGGATCGGAATATACAAAGTGAGTGGTTTTTTTCTTCTATTACAAGTTCACTCATGATAAATTCCGGTATGTTGGTGTCCAGAATCCCTCATCATCATCTTCCTGCATCACGTATCTCTACCCCCATCTTCCACTCCCACCCATCCATCCTCGATCCTCACACTTTCGACAGTCAGAACAATCGACTTCTGCAACTGACAGTGACAAACTGTCTTTGGACACACTACATGCAGACTCCCGAGGCCAAAAAACGCTGTCGCCATGCACCTTCTTGCTATAAGTTCTTGTCTCGTTCCCGCAGGGAGAAACACTATGCCACTGCAGACCCCAATGAAGCACTATGCTCTGATTCCGGTAGCTCAGACTCAGAGGCTGAAGAGGATTCACAGCTTTCTTCCGCTATCATCCAGGATGCCGTATCATCACACTCCTCCCATCATACAGATGAGTCGTCTGACTCCGAGTCTAGTTTGGATGTTACCTCTTCTGATGGGTCTGCCGAGGCTCATGATTTGTATGATTTCAATGAGGATGATATAGACCACCATGCCATCATGACTATTGACAACATGATTCTCGAGCTAGAGGATTGGCAAGGTCCGACAAAGGCGAGAGAGACATATGACCTCCGTATGTATTCATATTCAAATATGAATGTTAATTCTAATGTAACCTAGGTAATGATATGCTCACTGACGAGGATCGTGATAACATCCGCGCATTCCAGCTGAAGTTAGTCGGGAATATTCCTCGTCGTGTATTTAATCGTATGCGCCAATCCTTTCGGCACAAAATGACAATAGACTCTGAATGGGTCATTCTACGCCGTCTTGCCACATTATCAGGCATCCAACCAATCAACTATGATTGTTGTGTTAACTCATGTATTGCATATACCGACGACTATTCCCATCATATCCAATGTCCTTTTTGCAATGAATCACGCTATGATACTGGTGGACATGCGCGGCGACATTTCTCATATCTCCCACTCATTCCTCGCATTCAGGGATTTTTCCAGAGTCCAGATATGATACATCTGCTTTCATATCGGAAGAACTATGTCGAGGAGCCTGGCACCATTCGAGACGTCTTCGACTCAGAGTGGTATCATACGCTATGCCAGACTGATGTTGAGGTTGATGGTGTCAAACGGAAACACAAATTCTTCTCCGGAAAGCATGACATAGCGTTCTCGCTGTCAGTGGATGGTTTTCTACTTTTTAATCGTCGTCGAAGTGGTCCATCAGCAACACCAATTCTCCTCATGAATCTGAACCTTCCTCCTTCCATTCGAACACACCTTGAAAATGTTCTTTGTCTTGGTGTCATCCCCGGTCCCCATCAACCCAAAGACCTTGCTTCTTTTATCTGTCCTCTCGACAACGAGCTTGCTGAACTTGCCGATGGTATTCAAACCTTCGATGCATCCGATAAAACCAACTTTTATCTCCATGCCTACAACATGTTCAAGAATGGGGATATCATTGCCATAGAGAAACTTTTGAATATTAAAGGACACAATGGCTACTCTCCATGCAGGTCTTGCGAAATAAAGGGTGTTCGCAAGATCAGTACTCAAGGTACTAACTACTACACACCTCTCAAGACACCTCGACGAGAAAATCAAACCCGCCAATCATATCATCCCCTCAATCTCCCTCTACGCACACATGAGGGATTTGTTAGTGTCCTCGAGGAGTTGGATGCTACAGTGACGAAGCGTCAGAGAGAGCGCATTGCCAAAGAGCATGGAGTAAAGGGCGAGCCGTCACTTCGACGTGTCAATTCAATTGATTATGCCAATTGTGCACCTTGGGAATGGATGCACCTGTTCCTCGAAAACATCATTCCGCAACTCGTTGACCTCTGGACAGGGCGTTACAAGATGTTGGATGTGGGCAGTGAGGATTATGAACTCGCACCACACATCTGGGAAGAAATCGGTGCGGAAACAGCAGCTGCAGTGAACAAAATACCTGCTGCGTTTGTTCGAGTCCTTGGCAACATTGCTGTTGACAAATCATCCTTCACAGCCGAGGCCTGGAGTTTCTGGTTCATTCACATTGCACCCATTGTGCTCCGAAATCGTTTTCCGCGACTCAAATACTACACTCACATGTGCAAACTTATCTCATTGATGAAGACATCTATCAAGCTCGAAATCACCACGCAAGAGATCAACAGTCTTGAACAAGGGTTTGCAGAGTGGGTCAGAGAGTTTGAGCGGTAACTAAATCAATTTCGATTTGAAATATTCTCACTTGACACCAACAGCTATTACTATCAATTCAAGGAAGATAGGCTAGCAGTCTGCACACTCCCAATTCATGGATGCCTGCACGTCGCCAAAGACCTGCGCATGTGTGGACCTGCTTGGGTCCACTGGACATTCTATGTTGAACGGTATTGCCTGCACCTCAGGACTGGTCTCCGTTCAAGACGGCATCCATGGAGTGGCCTTTCTCGCGTGGTTTTGTACACTGCATACCTCAGTCAGCTCAGTGTGAAGTTTGACCTCCAAGATGAGCTCAAAGACCTCAATGCCCGCCGTGGACAACAAGAATTGGAGAATGAACGATCATTTGAAAACTGTGAGTTGCAGAAGTCGTAAGTTTGACATACACTCAATGGAACCAGATCCTGAAATGGTTTTACGAACACCCTGCCATTCCAGCTATGTACCTGACAACGACACCCGCAAACGAATCGGACTGTATCTCTTCCAGGTTCTTGGAGGGCGCCGCAATGACCTTGCAGTGCACTTACCATCTGTGATGCCTCTGTGGGGGAAAATGCGGATAATTGGTGGGGGCGATTCAATCAGGACCAAATACGCTCTGAGGCGTATAAACAATGCAAAGTATCGTGACAACTCGTTCATCCGAGTAAGTGCTTCACCTCATGTAACCACAGCCAAGTCCTGACATGTTTTTAATGTAGTTTGAAGTCTCGTATTCTGAGTCTGACACAGGAGAATTACAAACCGTCAATACAATCGGTTATGGCCAGCTGGATAAGATTTTGATTTGTGATCTTGGCGAACACAAAGTTTACAGGTTCCTTCGCAATACAACACTCATCCTCGCACTCATAACACCATGCAACACTGACGGAACAGATGCATCAATATCCCTAGTTGGATACAAAGAGTTTATCTCACCAGTAGTTACGGATGTGCGAAACATCAAGGCAGTTGTTGGCCGGGTACAGACACGGGGCGAGACCTTTATCATTGACCGGTGGTTAGCACCTGGTGGCAATGAAGAGGTTGCAGATTCAGATACATCAGATACTGATTAGCATCATGTACATGAATTTACGATTGATAACTGATGTCAAGAGTTATTCAGAGCCAACATTTGAATCTGACCTTCGTATACTCCTCTACCAACGTGGGAGCGCCATACTGGGCAAGGAGCTGATTTTGATTCAGTAAATTTTCAACTGAAATGATGGTGCTGAATCGAGAGTGATCAACTGAAATTCAGAATCAGCAACCCAATGAAATTAACTACCTGCCGTTTCAGTGGAAGTTACTCTGAAATATTCAGCACCAGAGCATTTTCTACTGATTTTCATCAGAACTACTATCCACAGTGATATGTGATATGCAGTGATCAACGACCTGCTACAAACCTGCTATGATATTATTTTAGCTTCAGTATCTTGCTCTCATCCATATGATAACGGTCTCACGATTTCCATGCGCTCTGGTGCCTTCCGCGCGCCGTTGTGTATATCTTATCACAATCTCTACTATCTACACACGACGCACAGCAGCCGCTTTTATTGACACCTTGGCACTAGAGGTATTTACTGTTGTGGGCACGGTCCAACTCGTAGACCAACAGGCCCATAGTAGCTGTTGTCGGCTCCTAAGCGACTTTTCTTTCGTCAGACATGGGGAGACCAGAGCCTGTTGAAATTAACGTCTTTATTCCTATACTCGTACATCTGAACCTGAACGTTTGAACGCCAAAGCTTTTGTGCAATATCGCCAGAATGTTTTTACCGCTCTTTCACCTCAGCCCGCTCTAACACTGCTTCGAGTACGTACCAGAGGACGTGGAGGCAGAACCTTCGTCCATCTTACCAGGATTGTTACGGTGTTTGTCACTGTGGCTTCCAAGTAAGTTGAGGGCATTTGTCGGGGACTCTAGCTTAATGAGGTCTTGGGTAATCTCAATCTGAACGATCATTAAACATGTTAGCTCTTGCACCAGTCAAAATATTCAACGTTGCTTACAATATCTTCCAGCAGGCGGTCCACCAGCTATGACGATGGCCTCAATAAAGCTCGACAAGAAAGATGGGAGAAGAATGCTAACCGATTCAGTTACGTTCTCCCTGATGACGACCCGAAGGATTTCAACCTTTTCCAAGTCAGGGGCAAGTTCGTAGTTCGGGACAATCCACCCTTTAGTTCGCAGAAGAATCTGAATCCATTTCTGTTGGATTTCAGGGTACGACTCTTGGAAGCTGTCGGAGAACCGGAATGATACAACTGGAAGGCCCTCCTCATAGTTCTGCGGAGCGTCAGAAAGCGTTGCTACCCAGCGGTGAAATCATACTGACCTCTGGATTTTCTTCGTCAAAGCTAATCGTCTGGGCGCTCTTCTGAAGGATACCTCCTGCTTTTGGTCGGTGTATGTCGCTGAGAACTGTGTACCAGCCAGATCTCTCCAGAGCACGACTTAAAAGCCTTGCATTCTTGAGGTCATCCTTGGCTACCGCGCGGTATCCCTCAAATCCGAGGTGGACAAAGTTGAAGTATTGAGCAATGACGGGTGCGGCAGGACGGGAGAAGTTGAGCGAGAATGAATACTCGACTGAACCAAGGTAATGCAACTCAAAGATGAGGTCCTTCGGGAGGTACTCCTTAGAGCGCCATACCACCCAACCAACACCTACGTAAGCCAGACCAAACTTGTGACCTGAAGTGTTGATAGAGACAACCCGCGGAAGCTTGAAGTCCCAAAGCAGCTTTGGATGCGCAAAGGGCGCGATGAAGGCTCCCGAAGCTCCGTCGACTAAGCAGGGAATCAGTGGATATGAAGGGAACAGAATACGAGACACCTCACCGTGGATGGGAACGCTGATCCCTGTCTTCTGCTCGTACTCGTCGAGAAGGTCAGACATCTCTTTTACTGGTTCGTAGTGACCGGTATAAGTACTGCCGAGAATGACATAAACGCCAATAGTATTTTCATCGACATATTGCATGGCTTTCTTGGGGTCGAGCCTATACTTGCTCTCAACACTAATTGGTACGAGGCGGCATTCAACCTCGAAGTAACGTGCAAACTTTTCAAGAGCGACCTGGGCGTTGGCACCCATGACGATGTTAGGGCCAGGCTCGTGGATAGACTTGCCCTCAGCCTTACGACGCTCTTGCCAGAGTCGCTTCATGGCGAGACCGCCCAGCTGTATAGCTTCCGATGAACCGGTAGTGGCAGTCCCAACTGCCTGATGTGTCGAAGGCGCATGCCAAAGATCGGCAAGGATCGATACACAGCGGGTATGAATTTGCTCTGCGATTGATCATGAATGTCAGTCATCAGATGAGTTAATAATTGCGACATACGCGTCATAGGGTACTCATCCTGATCTATCAAGTTTTTGGACATATTTTCCATCATCAGCTTGTCCGCGGGCTCTGGCATCCAGGTGTGTACGAAGGACGCAAGACTTTGGTCGGAAAGTGAGAAGATGATATATAACACAAATTTCACGAGACTGACTTGAGACAGGGAGACCCATCAAGGGACAGTTCGTCATGGATCAGCTGGTAAGTGGTCTGTGCGTTGGCCCCCTTGGAAGGGAGATGGAACTTGGGTATGGATGCAGTTCCGTACCGCGCACCATACGGGTGACATGTGGAATCAGAGTCCGTACCAATCAGATGATGATGGTTGGACTTCTTTTCCTGCGAATAATATGTCAGCCCAAATGTGAAGCATTCAATCGCGAACTCCTAACCTTGGACTCGCGGATGAGTCTGTCTGGGTTGATGTGCTATGTGAAGTTAAAGCTAAGTGTTCGATGAGTTTGCAAGACGAAGACTCACCCTTGAGAGAGCCATGATTGATGGCAGATAAGGATATCAGTTGAAGAGAGGCATTTAGTATTTGCGCCCATCTTATATAGTCCTCCAGTGACATTTTGAACATATGACGTCGAACATACAACGGCTCTCAAAATAGATCACCCATTTACGTCACGGCTGGAGTGGGCCAGACTCAAACGTTCCTCGAGTCCGCAGGTGACCACATGAGACAAACTCTTCTCAACTGCTGATTTCAGTGAATATCGTTGTACTACGTGCGCGTGAAGACCACCTAAAAGAGTTGACAAATACGACCAAATTCAATAAACGCGTCGCGACTCACGTCAGAGTCTGCGCTAAGCGCTGAACATTTGAACCTCCAAGATGGCAACCCTCGATTCAATGTGGGTGACATTCTTGTATATACATGGAATATTAGAAGTCTCATTCATCTGTGCAGACCAACTCCATCATGTCCACTTGTCCGACTGACAAGTACCATTATTCCTCCAACTCAGATGACACCGTCTTTCTTGATAGACCCAAAGAACAAGTCTTACAAGCACCAATATGCAAACATATACTTTACACGTTTGACGTTGCTGAGAAATGCGGTGGAAAAACGCGCAAAAGCTAGGTGGGATGGACTACAAAGTACGTCACAATGACCTTTCATCCTCTCTGAGCGCTCACAGCAGGTATGATTAGGTGAACCGCTCCATGTAGCGCGTGTCCTTGATGTCATTAAATCTCAACTATGTTGGGTAATAGGCACAGTCTATATGGACATGCCACTTAAGCCGAATGTTCTGGAAGACATTGGCCGAGATGTGAGTAACTTGTACAAGGAACCACCCATTCTCAGAGTTGATATGTGTAAAGCATTCCATCCCGGCCCCGCCCCCGCGTGAGAAATTCTACTGCGACGAGGACAGCGTCATGTTGGAGGATGAGTCGGGTCGTATTAAATTAGTCGGTGACCGTGTCAGTGAGGAGCACCTAGTCACAGGTGTCATCATCGCCGCTCTGGGCATGGAAACGCCCGCAGGAGATTTTGAAGTTGTAGATATATGCACTGCGGGACTTGCAGTATTTGCAGAGGAAGACATCCTTGGCTCAGACTCCATGGAAGTGGATATGAAGTACGTTCATTGTTTTCTAGATCTACAACTGAGCCCAAGACGCTTTATGACCTAGCTCTTCATCCACGCAAGATGAATATGTGGCCGTCGTTTCGGGACTGTCCATCGGGTCACCCTCACCTGCGGATGCGCAAATCCAAATGCTTATGGAGTACCTCGCAGGAGAAGCAGGTGGTCCTGACGACCAACAATTGGCATCACAAATAACACGGCTTATCATCGCCGGAAATTCGTTATCACTCGCGGAATACAATGAGGAGGGTGAAGACGAGAAGAAACCAGTAAGTAAATGTCCCTTCTTTGTGATGGCAGATGACCAAGTGTATAGCAGAGAAAATTCGGCGCATCAGCACAGGCACATTTTTCTCCTCATCCGAATCTTGCTCTTTCCGCTCATCTTCATGATTTAACTTCCGCACTTCCCGTCCACATATTGCCGGGAGAGGATGATCCTTCTGGAATCATTCTTCCACAACAGCCTTTCCCCCGTGCGATGTTCGGAAAGGCTGCATCATTCGAGTCATTCTACTGCGAATCAAATCCGGCCTGGATTCGCGTAAGATGTGATGAAACCGAGTCATCAATACCGAACGAAGGGCGAACTTCGTCTTCTCCATCAAATCATCCGCCTGTCACTCGCAGCCTATTGGTGACCTCTGGACAGCCTGTTCTCGACATGTGCAAATATCTTCCAACCCCGCCCTCGAGCCTCGTGTCGATCACTGCTTCAACCCTAAGATGGCGCCACGTTGCTCCGACTGCTCCAGACACGCTGTGGTGTCACCCTTATCGAAACCGAGACCCTTTTGTTTTACGGGAAACTCCGGATATTTACCTTGTTGGCGGGATGCCCCAATTCGGTACGGAGCTGGTGGCTTCAGAAGATGAATCGGACAGGGCAGGAAGATGTTGCAGAATTGTTCTAGTGCCTAGCTTCTCACAGACGGGCGTTCTAGTGCTTATCAATCTGCGGACTTTGGAAGTACAACGCGTGGATTTTGGGGTTGAGGGATTGAGTGCGGGTGGCGGAGAGCAGCAGTCTTCAGGAGATGATGGAAATGCCATGGCAGAAGGATAACAAAATTTTACTGGTGTTTTTTCTTCCAGTCAACAACAAATCGCGGTTTAGGCTGGAGATTACATGGCTTTCCTCCGGCCCCTCTTTCCCCTGAAATCTGCACGAGGAGTTGTCGGTTTAATCTTGCGCCACATCTGGTTGCAACTGAAGCCTATCAACCTACTTTCTGATTTGCTTCTGATTCTGGAATTTGGATTGATTCGGCAGGTGTAGTGTTCAGGTCACGTGGATAATTGTCCGTCGACAGCTGTGATTGTGAAAGGCCGTCAAAGGTCGTCCTTTTCTTCATCCCCATTAGTTGCTGAAAACCGTCGTCAAGTATGACAGAACAGAAAAAAACAACAGGAGGCTTTGTTCCGGCCCGCTTCAGCTTTCTTTAGCCTCGCTTACCATTCCCTTCTCAAAATCTGTCAAGGGATTCTTTGATCATTAACCCAACGGCCTCGGAGGAATGCCTAAAATTTCTTATCGGATGGCGCACTTCCATTTTATGATTTTTGCGGACCGCCGGGCTGCATTTATTTGTTGTAGTAGGCGCAGGTTGCCAAGGATTGAAGGCCACTCGCTCGACATGATTGGACAAACCAACCTTCCCATTGATTGTTTGATTTCCGATGTCAGGAATGTGGCTCCAGTCCTCCAGAAAATTCTTCCTTTCTGGACTTATGGGCGTGTAGCATACCCGCTTGAATCTTTAGGGTGGCGTCGATGCCACAGCTTTTCACTTTGACCTTGCTTGGACCTATCGCCACACATACATAAGGTGCGTTCCTCTAACTCAGATTAACCTCATTCCTCCCTCACTCTTCATTCCTGTCCTTAGGCTTACTTCTACTCACTTACTTCTGCTCTTTATAATCTGGACGTCCGTCAAGATAACGTCGAGGCTCTGGGTCGAAATACCCATCCTCGTAACGTTCATGCACGCCGACTCCGAGGTTCCCTCGTGAACGTCGAGCGTGCATGAGCCCAGCAGCGCTACAAGACCAGCAACCTTGGCGCTGCTGTGCGCACGGGTGCCAAAGCCGTGCATCGCTGCAATACGGTGGAGGTTCGAGGAGCCCGGTAAGAAGCGCCACTCCCTTCTGGATCGCATTGGACGTCTGGCCAACTATGGACCCCGCTTACACTGTGCGACACAGTCAACGATTGTCGCGATTGTCACCGGCATCAATTTCTTCCTCTCTAGTTCTACTTCTATTTATCTGCCATGTAATCTTCATACACTGATTGCTGAGGGCGGTAGCTTTTCCCCACTGGGGTTTTTAATGCACCCGTTTCGATGACGCACTCTTTGTATCAACTCGGGAAAAAATAATCAAACAAACTTTGCAGCATCATTTTCTGTGATAATGATGGGTGAACAATATCGCATTGAATTTTTCTGTCGCTGCATGATGTAAGTACGGGCAAGTCGTTGTTGAGTGTTTGACAATACAAGCAACGAGAACACTCAGATCACAAAACCCCAACTAACAACATGACAACCACTACTTTTGTATCTATATTTGATCTACACAGAGAAACACATCCGATATCAAGTCCTTAAGAGATAAACCTTCCTCAGCGTCATCATGATTCATGAATGGCACACCTATTTACAGTACACCATAAACCATAAAATATCACTGATTGGACGAACGATCAGGCCTTTGTCTGGTGGGGGAGAACAGCCCTCCAACGACGCTTGACATCGTGTCTGTGATTTGCCGCTGTTGCGATTGTGTGTGCTTCACAAAGAAGAGTCGCACGCTGGTGGAGTTCCATATCCCGAGAGGCGACATTCCATGCACATAAACTCCTCCCCATATGAGCGATGTCAACCAGACAATTGATGCATCCGACCACTGATCGCTGGGTCAGTATCTTCCGCAATTCTTAAAGAGAAGAACATACCACAAATCGTCTCGGATATAACACTGGTGCAGGTGGCAGAACATCGATCAATGTCACGCTTTGCAAGAAATCAGTGATAGCGCCAGCTGAGTTGGCCTTCTGCCTGCCACCCTGCAGATTCTGGATCTTTGGCAAGAGCTCCGATATGACCAGCATCACAGTATCCAAGGGTAGCCTGTCAACATTTAGGAGACACTCGAACAACAGCGAGCAAGCACTGACCCTTGTTGCCAAGACGTAACCTAGATTCATGAAGATGAGCGACGGGCAAAGCTCTGTAGTATGAACTGACGCTCACCCATTCTTGGGTGGGTAAAAACCCATTCCTGCCAACGCCGGCCGCAGCCATGCGATCTCCATTAATTGTGTCCGACGACAACGACCGCCGAGCCTTCATCTTGCCTCTCGCCTTTTCTGACGCAGCTGTTGTAGTCCCGGTACTTGTTGTTGGACTACTCTCCGAAGGTGGAGACGTGAGGGGGCGGGTCTCGGTCTGTTCATGCCCACCCAGGCCAGCTTCAAGGTCCTCACCGGAAAATGAAGTAGACTCAATATCCAAAGCAATAGTGAAGGCAGGGTCGCTTTCGTTTTTGAGAAGACGTAATTTCTCCTGGTGCGCACTCTCAACGGACTCGCGCTCTTGCTGTGGGCCATCCTTTCGGTCGCGTTCCGCTTGGTCTTCCTTAATCTGCTGTACACGCTGGATCTCTCGAAGTCCGCGGGCAAGAGTGAACGTCCCTAGTTCTTCGAAAGTTTTTTGCGCGGTGATGATCGCATACAGAAGATTGGGGTTATCGGAAAGGTGATGGAATACTACTGAGTTGAAAACCTCAAGCCTTGTCAGCCAGTAAGCGTCGTGCTACTCTCATATGACAATGACTCACATAAGAAATAAAAGTCTTGGGTGGCTCTCGTCGGATAAGAGGAATAGAGGGTTCGAGAACGAAGTGAAGAGCTGAAGTAAACGATTGGATGCAACAACAGACATATTTTTAAAATATGGAGCCGCATTCGCAAGCGCGATGATAAGTGCTGGGTATGTAGAATTAAGGGAGCCTGAAGTAGTTGCAATGATGGAGTATATTGACTTGCGAAGGGTTAATTTCCACAAATGTAAAAGTCAGTTGTTCGCTCACAGTAATCATGAAATCCCCGGCAGTCCCATGCGATGCCCCCTGAGATACCCATTTTGTCGGTATCTGGATATTTATTGGTGACGAGAGCTTGTTGCCGAACGCGGACTCAGCCGATAGCGTCTGAATGATATATGAGAGCGCTCTGCAAAGGCCGTGTTGTTCTAGAAATTCATTAAACTATATACCTGCTCGAAAGATAAATAGAGAAGACGTACGTGGCTTATCTTTGATCTCGAGTGAATAGCACAGAAGATATGCAAGGATATCAACTGCTTTATCTGAGTCTAGCAGGTAAGCACGGAATTTCTTAGAGAAAGGATTAGACATCAGATCGGCACTACCGGATAGACAATCTACTTACCTTGTTGAGCTCGATGATCTTCCAGAACAAAATGACTGTACGGGATCAGAAGAGTGAGGCGAACATGAAAGACATGCGTACTAGTCTCAGGCACATAGGGAACCGACTTCTTGGATCCAGGAAGTAGATTGTTTGATATAGCTAGCTGTTGCTCTAGGATGGCAATAATGCCGCTCAAGATAAAAGCGAAATCCTGCGTGCGATGCTACACGCCTTAAACAATAGTATTCCCAAATGAAGAAAACAAACCTACCAATTTCGCCAAAAAATAACGGAAGGCATTTGTTTGTGCGGTCGGTGAAGATGAAGTAGCATCTCCAGAATCTGAAACGATGTCTCTGGCAGGACCACTCTGAAAATCCAATAAAACACACAAAACTTGCAGGCACATGCCCACGAGTGCCGTCCTGGAATCATCGCCCTTGAAAAGTAGGTGGTTGTAAGGGACCTTGCCGGCTACACTGGCAATGGTTATGTTATTGGTCGTGGCGGAGTTTATCACGGTGTTAAGCAGGGAGCAAAGTAATGTCAAAACGTCGCGTCGAGGCGTTTTTCGAACTACATGCAGCGTGTAAAATGACGGATGCGTGAAGAGAGCGGCAGGCGGAATATATATCTGACGTGATAAGAGGACAAGGAGAAGCCGTAAAACCTCGGTTTTATTGGAGTCGTATGCATGATTTGGTCCAGAGTCAGTCGTCGAGCCCACACCCTTCTCCCTAAGTAGCTGTAAGTCAGGATATGTTTTGGATCAATGATGCATACCATATAACATAATTGATCTTGTAATGATCAACCTGTATCTTCGTTGGGAGACTAAAACCGCAACAAAATAGGAGATCGTTGACGCAAGTAAATAACTTCTCTCCTAGCGAAGGTAAAATTTTTGTCCGTTTCGTTTGAGGAGTCTGTGATTGTGTGTTAGAGCCATGACCACTATCACTCCCGTCATCATCATCTTCAATGACAAACTGTGGTGTCTGATCCGGAGCTGTGGGTACAATTTCGTCGTCGACTTCAACCTTCTTCCACAACACCTCAAGCTCAAATGCGTTGGACTCTCCCTCAACCTCAAACACAACAGGTAGCACCCTTTGCAGGACTCGCAGACTGTTAAGGACTTCCTTCGTTGCGTTACGCTCTGTGCTCGACGTCTTCATGAAGGATGTGGCATATGACGCCACAGATGTTGGCGGTGTGCATGGGAAGGTGTGGTCAGACACAAGATTGAACAGACGAGACGTCACAACTCTGATGAGAGTCGCTACATTTTCTGGCGAGTCAAGGAGAGCTCTACGAACTTGGGAGGTCTCATTAGCCACCCACGCTAACAGCCAAACATTGGGACGTACTGTCATGGGTTGATATGAGAGAGAAGACATCAGAGGGTGTGTCAAAGAGGGTGAAATACTGAGATATGCAATTCAATTGAGCATTTGGACAACAAGCCAGGTATCACCGACCTGGTCCCAGTAGCTGTCAGTTTCGGCTATGTGCTGCAGTTGACAACTCGTCATTATAGTCAAAGTCTAGATAGAATCGGGTATTACAACTCACCCTCGTTGTATACAGCTTAGATATTCCCTGTGGGCGGCTACGAAACGCTAACTTCGCCTCGTCGGTCAGCAATCCAAAAGGTGCCGTTAGCGTCTGTGGAAGTTTGGCGAACATTGTCGTATGGAAATCGCCGGGACGAGGTGTAAAGTCAAAGTGTGATGACTATGTAGGACCGTCTTGAGTGTACCGTAGTGCCAGGCTTAAGCTTGAGCTTGGCTTGAGCCCAACCTGCAATATTTCGTGACGTCGGGTGCTTCCGAACTTCCGCAGTTTCAGATGCAGCTCAGAATAGCTCATCGAGCTCATTAAGACCTCTTGGGCAAGATGTTCGTTCCTTCTTCGCCACCGTGCGTCAGCAGGCTCCCTCCAAATTGGCATCTCGACTAATCACAACTACTGATCACAAACGTTCCTGCAGTTCTTTGCGGCGACCCAGACATTTTCTCCGTTCACGGTACCAGCAGTGCATATGGACGTTGGACAGGCTAGTCTAGGCTCTTACTCGAAGGGCATTCCGCCGCTGAACATCGTCTCCACGTGTTCAAGAAAACGATGTCGACGTGATGTTCGAACTACTCTTCACAGTTTGATGATCTACAGTTATTGATGGCATCGTCTGCAAGCGAAATCAATAGAATTTGATGTCTGCAGATTCGTGTCAAGTGCAAGGCAAGAGCTGCTGCCAGTGTTGACGCTATTTCAAGTGCGGCTCTGGAGGTGACATCGGAGAACTGAGCCTGGTGCTTGGAACTAAAATACGCTAAGTTGTCATAAGACGTAGAATTTGCCTGGAATGTAATTGTAGTCCCGGAGTCTCGTCCGGGATTGAAGGTACATCAGGCAAGAGAAGAATGACCGACAGTTACTCACTGTGCTTGATCCATCAATGCAGATGCCAACATCTTGTGTTGGCGAGTAAAACTTGACATACTTAACGTTGAACTTGACGAGCGACGGGGATGTGCGAGGCGCACGCTTTACAAATCTCCAGATGAGTGAGCCCACCTGTGCATTTCTAAGTAGCATCTGATTCAATCACACATCTCTAGGACGACATGTCACTAACACACTCCCATGTGCCCCGCAGATTCTCCTTCCACAATGTGACTTTCCCGTCGCCACAGCTAACAGCAAGAATGTTTCCAGCGAGACTCCATGATACACGCCATACGACATCAGGGAATTTGCCTGCAGCTGCTGCACTGGGTGCTCCTGAGGCAGTCGATGGGTCAAGGGCGGTCTTGACCCACGGAGAAGTCATCGAGTCTTTTGTCCAGATCAATACCGTCTTATCCTAGAAACAAATGTATCTCAGAGAAAAATCCAGGAAAAGTATTTTTATAACGAACTTGAGATGCTGTTGCAATATAACTCCTTGGCAGACCGATGTTAGGCGCCCACGCAACGTCACGCACCCAATCTGTGTGCCCATCAAGTGTCTCTTCCTCCACCCACGACTGCGTGTCTTCACGGTAGCCCCAGATCTTGACAAGATTGTCGCAACCGGCGCTAGCAAAACGTTTGAAGGGTGCAGAAGGTTGTGCGCCAGGTTGTTGCGGGTGAATGAGTGATCCAGGCTGTGTCGCGGGCGCCCAAGAAACAGAGTTGCAGCCGATGGCATGCCCATTGAAGATGTCAGCACCCCACTGACCGTCATCTGTTACCAAATGTTCGTCAGAGATTACAACTATGAATTACTGAGTGCACACCTTTGAAGGTGAGTACAGAAAGCTTTCCATCTGACGATGCACAAGCCAACATTGCACCAAGCTCATGAGGAGCCCATGACACGGAGTTCACCGAAGCGGTGTGTAACGTGTGCTCCTTCACCCTTGTCCACCCACCATCGGCCGTACCTTGAGACCGTTCCCCCCATATCAGTACCTTGCCATCGTATGAACATGAAGCAAGTATGTGTCCAAATTTTGGGTGAGCCCAGGCAACCTGCCACACTGGACCCGTGTGCCTGTCAGAAAGGATGCAGAATTATGAGTTGATTCAACATGTACATCAAAACACGAACCCCTTCAGAGTATGCCCACTAGATTTCAATGGTTCCCCGCCAATGACGTCGAAGACTTTCACGGTTCTATCTGAAGAACACGTCGCCAAGCGTTTGCCATAGTAGTCAAGTTGCGCATCATGCTAAAGTTGGATTTGAGTGCGCGTTCACGAGTCAATATTAATGGTTATTGCATACAATCATATCTTCATGAGCGGTTTCAATTGGAACTGCTTCAGTCGTAGTCGCAGATGGCATGGCTGCTCGATGCTGCAGATGGTTTGGAAATGTGGACGTGTCGTGACTTGGTCGTGACAAGCAACTAGCAGCTAATCTGAGTTTGAAACCATAATAGGTGACTAGTACCGCTACAATCGACCTCGTCGACATCTCTCATCCGTCGACAAATGACATGACCTGCACACTTTCAGACTGACCAATATAGAGAGATGCATTCTGTTTCATTATCCTCGCTATTGAGCCTCACCAAACACCAGAAATCTTCTCTTCAAAAGGGTGCGTCTTCGATGATCATTAAACATGTGTGGAATATGCATAATGAATGCGAATCTGGTAGGAGGATACAAAAATTTATCAGACCTCTTAGTCAGTACGCCGAGTGACATCTCGCGCACGACGCGCATTGCCCCATTAGAGGTCACCAAAATTCTCGAGGCTGCATGTCGAGAATGTGCAGCACCCATCAACAAAATCAAAGACCTGCCGCTGGAAGGCGAAGAGAAGTTCACAACTGGAGATGCTGAATTAGATGGTATTTTAGGTGGTGGAATTAAAACAGGAATGCTTTGGGAAGTTGTAGGTGAAAGGTGAATGCATTGGAATGCCTATTGGCATAAGTAGAAAACTGATATGCTTTCAGTGCTGCGGGCAAGACACAGTTAGCCCTTCAACTCTCACTGCTTGTTCAACTCCCATCTAGGCTAGGAGGTGTTCTAGGTTCCGCTTTTTATCTGACGGTTGCGTCGCAACTACAAACCACACGAATGGAACAAATTCTCAATACTCATCCACTCTTATCGCCTTCGCTATGTTCTTTTGCAAATATACAACACGCATCCGTTCCCACCATCGACAAGCTCATTTTTGTCCTTTCTAAATCTTTGCCGCAATATATATATGCAAATGACCAAAACTCATCATCAAGACCTCTTAAACTGATTGTCATCGACGCTATCGCGGAACTCTTTCATACCTCCAAGAGAACCACCACACAGTTCCTAGTCGAGCGGTCCCGCAGACTATCTGAAATAGGGACACTATTACATTCGCTCGCCAGCAAGCATCAAATAGCGGTCTTGGTCCTGAATGAGGTCAGCGATACCATCGACAGGGACCCTGCTCCTTTGGACAGTGGACAGATCGGCTACAAAGATCAGTTCCGATGGTTCGGCCGTGCAGACAGTGTCCTAGGAGAGGGAAAGAAAGAAGCAACGCTTGGTCTAGTCTGGTCGAATCAGTTGAATGTTAGAATATTTCTCTCGCGAACAGGTCGCCGACGATTCCTTGAACCAAGCGAGCGCCCAAGGAAAATTCAGAAGCCGATTTCTGCGACGTCGTCGAATGATTCAGCCGGTGATCAAGAAGCCGTGCTTATCAGGCGGCTAACCGTGGTGTTCAGCTCAGTGTGCGATCCTGCCTCTTGTGACTACATGGTTACTGCGGAGGGCATTTCAGTCATTCCTGGCTCTGCTATTCTGCTTGCTATTCGACCCGAGATATGCACAGTTGCACCTCCAGGGAGCGCCCATATTTCGATGACACCTCATGGAGACTTGACTCAAATGCGAAACGTCCAAGTAGCGCCATTGGATGTTGGCCATGTTGTGGACAGCACAGCCGTCGATAGTAGATATTCCACTCCAGACAACGAGCCAGGGGATGATGAATGGGACGCTTTCTGGGAGCGCAACGCGCTACCGGACTGTGCGTTTGAGGAAGCAGCAAATTTGACCGAGCCATCGTGATACTTAAAGTAGTCTGGAACAAACTGTTCATGTATATGCTATTTTTTTATTAGCCAGTGCGACGCATACAAATATGTAATATTCCACCATAATCAAACAAAGTTATCCCTACCAGTGACAGTACAACTCCAAAATCAACACGTGCCATCTACAGAGGGATCTCGGTCCACCTCTCCTGCGTGCGCGCCTTCTTGGCATATTTCGCATTTTGGCTAGAAGGCCCAGAGTACACACCCTCCAACTCGTCCAGCGGGTATTGGTAGGCAGTGAAATGTGAACTTGATGCTTTGGTGATTGGATAACGAGGCGAGACTTTAGTGATACCGGGGCGTTTATCGAAGCATGCGAGTACGAAACCGACGATAGCTAAACGATAGTGAGCGACTGGCATGGAAAACATGATTCGCCGAACATACCAAAGATAACAGACATATAGAAAACAGCGAGGAGAGCATTAGCCATTGTGCAGTCACCAGACTGAGAAAGATCACGACAAAGAGCGGACACGTTATCCCGACGTGCATGGACTGTTAGAAGAATACAAGATACTGATTGTATGTCAGAATGACAGGTACGAGCAGCACAGTCATGTTACGCACTGAGATCCGAAAGACATAGAACACCAAAGGTAATAAGATTTCTAGTGTTGCTAGCCTCTGCATGTCTCCTGCAATATAAGAATGAAAATCTATTCGAGCCGTCAGTTTTTCACATCATAGTGTGCCATGATGAACTCACGTAATGGGGAATACCAACAGAGCCAGAATGCTCGAAGCAGCGGCAAGGACCTCGAAGGCTGAAACAAACTGGTTTGTATGAAGACTAAAGCTAGGTTGAAAGCACTCACGTCCTGCGGTGTGCGCAAAAATGACTGGTCTCAAGATCACAATCGATGTGATATTGCAGATACCAATAGCGACTTGAAAGAAATATATGAGTAAATGTCTCGTGTGAGCAGAACAGAGCATGATGGGCGCACGAAGTAAGAGTCCACGGGAAAGAGCGAATGGGAAGGGCATGGTGTCAAAGACAGTTGATGTAGATGGGGCGATGCAATGAAAGTGATGATGCACAAGAAGATCGAGCCTGCGAAGGAACGTTGTGTGATGTGCATCGGCCATGTGCTGAGGTTTTATATCGGGCCAGTTCGCCACGAGTGGACTGTGGCCCGTTCAAGTGGCCACAGCTAAAAGTGGCTTGTAGAAGAAAGAAAGCGAAAGTCAATGCAAGGATATAATTTCACCATTGTTCTCGAAGGTGTGGACACGAAAGTTGCTTCAAATCTGTGTGGACCAACCGGTGCGTGGACCACCTTGCAGGCCTGGATGATAATGCTCGGAGAAGATCACATGAGTTTAATTACATACGGTGAAACACATACCCGTGTTACAACCCTTAAAGGTGCTTTGCTAGACCCCTCAGAAACGTCGCCAAGAGGACAATGCACTCCGGACATCGACATATAGAATGAACCTCAGGCTAATCTGGCACTCCTTACGCAAATAGTAGTCAGGAAGGAACTCGGAGTCCGGTTAAGTGCTGCCATTTGCCCAGGTATCACGATCAGCCATCGAGTCCTGCATGACTTACCAGGAAACTTGAAACGCCGAATGACATCAGTATTCGCTATTCGCCGAGCGGAGGGTGTCTGTTTAATACCTGAATGTACGTTTGTCGTGCTGCACGCTAGCACTAGCACTTCAGGTTACACCACGGGTCACCGTTTGTATCAGGAATCCAAGTTGGAAGCTCTCGCATGACCGAGCTCAGGCTGCTCAGCGAGTCACCTATGAATCTTGCAGGTTCGAGCCATGAGCGAGATGCATTTTGCATGTGGAGCAGTGCACAGCTACGTGTGCATTTTTTGAATGCAACCGTCAGCAAATTGCTGGTTGCCCGCGGATTATCAGCGACGGTTCAAGCCAGCACTAGTAAGCGGCTGCAGGCGACCTTCTACTAGGGCCAAGTTCTATAATTATTCGAGTACAAATATACATACATAGAACTTGCCCTCGAGAATCACAAACAATATATCGACCTCATGCATCATGTTCGCCGGTTTCGAAGAGAGACCAGCTGGCCTCGCCTCACAGCTTATGGAACATGCTAGAATGAATGAAATATAATTATCCATATACAGGTCCAATCAATTCGATTTGAGACACCCAAGGCAACTGAGCCAGAAGTAACAACTAGAGTACAGACGGTGAGCAAAGCGGGCATAGAAAAAGGGTATGGAGATGGAGACAATGATAAAACTTTCGAGACAACATCAGACGCTTGCTGCCCAGGACGATCTATCTCCGGGGAAGCACCAACCGCGACTGAACATGTGCCGTCGAACGCGCGCTTATAGTTCAATCCACCCCTCCTGCCCAAACGTGTTCTCGCCCGAATAACTGACATAAAGGAAATTATCTTCGTCCCTTGAAAACGATGAGATCCAGCTTGGTAGCATTTTGGGGTGCACTCACTTATGCTCCTCGTAAATAGCGCTCATAAGAGCTGCCGTCGGTGGGAGAACCTCTTCAACGAAGATGAAGATGGCCTTCTCTGGTGCAAGCTTGATACGCTTCCGGATTACGTAGACAAATTGCCCAACTGTCAGATCCTGTGTGGGGAACAGACGTATAAATCGACGATCAGCTATCCATCGGCACTCGTGATAAGCAGGGCGATGCGCACTGAAGGTACAAGATACTTCTTCTTGTCGATGGTAGGAATATCTGTCCGGTCGGCCTTCTCGCAAATTACCTAGAGTCGATGCCACTCCTGTCAGGGACAAGAAACGTGGCAAGGAATAAGAGGGAAAGCTAACAGGAATACGGTCAGGGTACTTCTGCCTAATGCGTTCAGCCTCCTGCTTGCGCTTCTCTGAGGAAGGAGAACGCGTTAGTGACTCATGACTGCATGACGACTGCAGGGCCATGATAGTACGTACCAAATGGGTGCTCATCCTTGAATTTAGACCTCATGACGAACGTTACAAGCGATGATCGAGTTCAGTAAGTGGGAAGAGTTGAATTCCGAAAAGAAAGAAGGACTTTGTCGTGGGTGGTGGTCAGCGTTCAGGATGAAATGAGGACAGCTCGCTGTGCCGCAATATTCAAAGCCTCCTCGCGGCTGTGACGCGTGACGGCTGCGTGACTCAGCTGTGGTGACGAGGTTACGCTGACAAAACACGACCAATCCAATACAACGCGGCAGTACACTTCAGTTACTCAGTAATACATAGCCACCCCGAAACTAAGATATGTATAGCATAAGCTGTCAGAGTCTGTAGAAGAGAGGAAAAACTCGTAGCAATACCACAACTAAGCCCCACCTTGAAGGCCATTGCCCATTCCGGCAGCCATGCCCACTGCCATTGCATTGCCCATCTGCACCCCAGTCCCGTCTGTAGGCACAAATACAGTCTTGTCGCCAAACGCTTGAACACGCGTGACTTCCACTCTACGCATCTCCATCCCGCGTGCGAATTGGTCCGTGACCTTGGCATCAGCAGCCGCCCTGACACTGATCGCTTGTGCGTCGGCCTCAGCGGTGAGACGGATAGCTTCCGCTTCTGCGAGAGCCTCAATCTTTGTGCGCTCAGCCTGAGCTTTTGCAGCGGCAATGACGCCATAAGCCTCGGAATCGGCTTGCGTCTATTAAAATATGTTTGTCATAAACAACTTAGAAAATAAGTCGGTACTGACATTACGGCTTTGAGCCTTGATGCGAGCAACAGCAAGAGCTCCTTCTTCCTGTTTAACTTTGTTCGAGTTTTCTCGGTCGACATTCTGCAGCATGTCAATGAAGGAAGTGTCTATATCATAGTGGATAAAACTTACCGCAGCCTCGACCTGTGCCTGTAACGCCCTTGTTGTAAGCTTATCCATAGTTGACGCAATTTCTCCCTTGAATTGTCGGTCAATCACAGCTAGAGTATAATCAGCTCCAAATGTCACTTGTATCAAAATGCCCCATGCTTACCAAGATCCTTCAAAACGATACCATACTCGAGTGCGGCCTCGTGCATCTCGTCCATGGCCCGGGTACGAAGAGCATCAAGGAACGCAGATGAAGGGTCCGTACCGTCTTCAAGGTTGTCAGGTCCAAGAGAGCGCTGCTTCACCATGGAGCTGTAGTCAACTACAGCGCTTAAGTTAAATCGTCGCACATAATTCACCGATGGACATACGATGAGCGACAATCTGCGTGAGGATGGACTGAGTTTTGTCGCGGAGCGCATCATAAGGTGTGTTATAACCATGTGTGGTAAGCTGCAGACGAAGTGAGCAATTGCTGGGGAAAACCAATTTGTCGAAAGGCACACCTTCAGGGGTTCCATTAATTGCCTAGCGGTTTTATAAATAACTGAAGTTATCAGATACATCATTCTCACTGCTCACCATTTCAAATAGATCCTCAAGCCAACAGGCACTTGGTCTCTCGTGAAACTGAAAGCCAGCGATGTAAGATAGGGTATCGGTGGTCGAGAGAGCTGCTTACATATCCTTTGTAGGCATCTCGAGCTGATTCTCTCCGAGCGTAAACAAACCGCGCAGTGTAACATTGGGATTTGTGATATAATGTTGTCCAGCAGGGAGTAATTCAAGGTCGTCTCCGCGCTGGAGAATGGCACAGTTATTTGCCGGAATGTTCAAGCTGTGCACCATAAGCAACCAGGACAAGAAGATTGGAATGGGGGGCAAACGAACAATAATGCCACGACGTATTCCTGTTCTTTGCCTGAGGCGATGCGACTCCGCATCTTAATCTCAGCAATCCTGATCAAGATTCAGATGAGCGTCATGAACAAGATGGGATACAAAGGTACTTACGAGCCGAGTGTAGCGCCTGTTACTGGGTCCTTAACCGTATTGGACAAATGCGTCTGGTCGACGATGGCCAGAACGTCATATGTTCCATCAATTGCGTACGCAGCGAATCCTGAATTCTTAACCACAAAAATGCGATTTTGAGGATCGGAGATGACAGCCGCTTGATTCTGGGACACCTGAACGACTGTTAGACCCTGAAACTGAATTGCGGTGTCCGAGACTAATGGTCGCCTTTCAGTATGTTTTCGCATAGCACATTAGCGTACGCACGTCCTTTAGTACCACACCATTGGCGCGCCCACCAATTACGGAGGGGGAATCCAGGGTATCGACCAGGCTTGGTCAATATCTTGGGGAGACCACCGTGTTTGATCAAACCAAGGAAACCAGGAGCAACTTCCATTCCAGTCCACGAGACAGGGACCTGATAGTGGTGTTATGATGTAAGCCCGGTTTCGAGCAGATATCAGGTTGAGAAATTCAAGTTCACCTTGTGTGACAAGAGGCCTGTCCGCCCGGACTGTACGTTGACGGGGTGAATAGCAGAACGATGTGCAAATCACGGGTACTCACGTTTCGAAGTTGCCTGTCAATTTTCTCCAATGCAGCAATGATGCCGTCCTTACCAACGGGTACAAAGAACGGACGTTCTTCCAATGCATAGTCTGCAGTTTTGGAGAAATCGTGCAAAGACACTCCTTTCCTGGGATGCGTAGAATTTGTACTATCAAAGCTTTCGTCGATGGGGTCCGACTTCTTGAGGCCTCTGTGTTTTACAGGGTAGGAAGGGCCACCAACGACCGTGTCGGCATCTTCGTCTTCTATCCTGCTAGTCATCTGCAGCTGGTTAGTCTGTCTGAGGTCGTGTCAGATGATATATAAATAAGGATGTGCAAGTCAGTATTTATAGGAGATAGTACGTGTGAAGTCGCTATATTTACACAGACCCGACAATATCCGATGCAGTATCACGCTGGTACATGACTCTTAGTGGATGGTTATTCAGATCTGCATGAGGTACAACCACAGTAAGGATCCTAGAAAAAAAGCACTGCCAGAACTCTCTCCAGGGACCAGCAGGCTAGCGTAAATAGCGCTACCGATGGCCACGGCCTACGGAAGGACACAAGATCCGACTTTTCTTCCCTCAAAAGTATCAGGTGAGCGCAGCAAGTACAGGAGGGTGCATATAACTTAAAGCAGCAAGAGTGCGACGGAAGAAGTTAATGTATATTGGTCAGTACAGCGCATCAATGTCACGGCTGCTACGGTGATCATTTCTAGCTCCGCATAATTTTTAGCACGTGACATTCACGTAGACAAGTTACCTAGTATGACTTTCAATTTTGCCATAACTCAACCATAGTAATTTCGCCTCAATGCGGATTCTATGGCTGCTCTTGACGTTGCTGCCATTGGTGTACTCGAATTTTCTTAACAACACAGAGAACCTGCTATGGGGTGCCTACAGACCCAATTTGTACTTCGGCCTCCGGCCAAGATTACCTCAGTCCCTCATGACTGGTCTGGTGTGGTTTGGCACTCAGAACTACCAGTCTATAGCCAGTATGTGACCTAAGCGTGCAACCGCGGCAGTAAACTTAACGCTCTATCAGAGGCTCGCCACGCATGTGACCAAGGCGACGGCCTTGACAGCTATACCTGGACGCACTTTGATCCACGACAGGGCGGTGTGCAAGTACTGCAGGACAGCCAGAACAATGTGGAAATTACCACCGAGCTTTTGAAGGTGCCTGGTGGCTCTCATGGTGGTAGTTGGGTTGCGCGTATCAAAGGAACACCTATCAACCCCAGTGCGCTTTCTATCATGACGTTCCACACTCGAGGCACAGCCATATACTAATACTCCCGAACAGTGTATCCATCTAGAATTTCTACCATATTTTATCTCGGTCTAGAAGGACTAGGCGGGTTGGATATGGTTACCGATGAGAGCGAGAATGTAGGTCCTAACAAAGTACATGCATGGTCAATCGAATTAATTGAATCACAAGGGAATCGATGGACCGGTAGAATTCTCCGGCACTACACCCGACCTTGGTGATTTCACTATCCGCATAGTTGACGGTATGTTCGCTCTGTCATTACTTGATACAGTGCGTCGCCTCATCCTGTGCAGCGCCTGACAACGAGGCTGTTACTACTGGCCCGCACTCTGAGGCTTTTGAGGAACGGTTGGGAAAAACTCACCTAGTGGGCTTGCGCTTACCACCAGGGCAGATTTGGACCGCGAAAGGCAAGTCACCTCTCTCCTGGAGATTGTATCATTCCGTGACAACACAGGACATCAGATCACATTATACAGAGCATCGTTGACCGTGCAAGCCCGATTGCCGAGAAATATCGCGCTAATGAACAGCCGCCTGATCCTTCATTTATCCTACAGCTTCCTGATGATATTCTCACTGCAAGCAATCTGTTTGCTGCTCAGAAGTCCTTCGATGGAGAGTTCCAGTTTGATATTTTTTTCGAGAGTGCCAGTGCAAATCAGACGTTCGATGGTCTGGTCCAAAGCACTTTCTATTCAAGCGGACACTAAATTTCTACCACAGCGAGCACCATTGATCAAGGCATTGCAGCTATCGTAGCGTCCTTCGATAATCGCTTTGAGGAGACGTTTCCAATCCCGTCATCATACCCAGCCAATGATATCACACGTTTGGAGTCTTTCAGTAAGGCGATCACCTCCAACCTCTTCGGTGGTATCGGCTACTTCTACGGCACCTCCATCGTCGACAAAGGATTCGCGTATGAATGGGACCAAGATGATGATATCGACGACGAAGATGACGGACAGAGCGGCGCTCGGTTGACTGAACCCCGTGCTCTGTTAACTGCCACACCTAGCCGTAGCTTCTTCCCGAGAGGGTTTTACTGGTAATCAAACAGTTGTTTAAGTCAAGTTCACTCATTTACTTTTACAGGGATGAGGGCTTCCACCTTTTGCACATAGGCGCATGGGACACAGGACTTAGGTACTGGTGCCGGGCTCTTTGTCGCGTATCTTGATATCTGACCACTTGTAGTCTCGAAATTCTCAAGGACTGGATTAAACTCATTGATATCAATGGTTGGGTTGCACGTGAACAGATCCTTGGCGAGGAGGCGCGCAGCCGAGTCCCTGCGCAATTCCAGACCCAAGTACCAACTTTCGCAAATCCACCAACTCTGACGATGGCAGTAACAGCTATTATCAAACAATTCAACGCTGCGCATGATGGACCTTCCGCTGCAGATCTTGGGATGGACTATGAGATGGTTGGACAAGTGCCCCTGGCCGGCATTCCCGAGTCCAGCACGGCCCTCGACCGCGCGGCTGTGCAGTCTGTCCTGCGCGACATGTACAAACCCTTGAAGCGGCACTATGAATGGTTCCGCCGGACACAGCGTGGGCAAATCAAGCAGTACGGCCGTCGGGCGCGGTCACGCACGGAAGGATACCGCTGGCGAGGACGCTCTGAAGCACATGTTTTGACGAGCGGGATGGACGATTATCCGAGAGGTCCGCCGCATGCAGGAGAGCTTCATTTAGATTTGATCAGCTGGATGGGGTTCTTCACCCGAACAATGAAGGACTTTGCACAGTTCATTGACGAAGAAGAGGATGCCGCAAGCTTTGCTGAGATTGAGTGGGCTATAATAAACAATATCGACGGTGACAATTTTCCGGGTGTTCTGCCTCACAAGAAGTACTGATTTGTTGTTGACTGATACAGATCTGCATTGGGATCAGGAAAGCGAGATGTACTGTGACGTTGGAATCGACTCAGACGGTGAGCTCTTCCCCTCCTGTGTGTCATTTGAATACCCAGCATGCTCTTTACTAGATGAATCGACCCATATCTGCCATGCGGGTTATGTTTCACTCTTTCCCTTCATGCTCTCTCTGCTCCCTCCAGACTCCCCACATCTTGGGCCCATTCTTGACATGCTGCGAGATCCCGAACAACTCTGGTCGGAGTATGGTATCCGCAGTTTGAGCAAGAGCCATCCTGAATTCGGGCAGGGGGAGAACTACTGGAAAGGTCCAATATGGGTGCAGATAAACTATATGGTGCTTGGCGCGTTGCATAACACATATGCGCGCGAGGAGGGACCGTTCCAGGAGAGGGCCAGGGATATGTATGATGAGCTCAGGAGAAATGTGGTGAATAATGTGTTCAAGGTAGGTCTCCCTCGAAAGCGGTCTCGGGTATTGTTCTGTAACGCTCATCTTGGCCTAGGAATATCAAAGAACAGGATATGTATGGGAGCAATACGATGCCCTTACTGGAGAGGGACGGAGGAGGTTCGTGTTCTATCTGCAATCACTTACCTCCGGCGCTGATCGTTCTTATTGTAGCCACCCTTTCACTGGTTGGACATCGCTCATCACGCTCAGTAAGCAGTTTCCCTTTACCTTGACCATGAAACTGTCTAATTTCTACCTCTTTATAATAGTCCTCGCGGAGAAATACTGAATCAAACTCTGGCTAGACAATCAGCCGGGAGAAAATTTTTATTGCATGGAGGTATGTCCCCTGTTATACCACCAGTGGGCTGTAAAATCTATATGGCATAACGGAGATGCAGCGATGCTGTGAAGCACATGCGGGAATTTAGACTTGCCAGACAGCACAAGTGACACGTCCAGCCGTAAATTATCTTCCAACACTGTAAACGTAAAACGCGTGATGTGTCAGCTTTGCTTGAGTCCCTCGAATTAACTCGATGCAGAATGTTGGTGCCGAGGTCTGTAACTGCAACAGATCACTCGTATATTAAGTATGGAACCTGTCACTCTATGATCACACGTCATTACTAGTAGGTGGTGTGCAATACATTCCAAACCACGACGACAAGGGTAAAGATATCATAATCTAGAAGTGAATAGCTTTCCCGTAGGCAGCCATTGCTGCTTCCTTGAATGCCTCGCTCAGGGTGGGCTGTCGAAGAATGTATATTAATATCACAGATTAGAAGGGATGGCAAAGTGCGTACGTGAGCATGCGTTGTCCGTGCAATATCCTCGGAGCTTGCACCGTATTCCATAGCCAGAACAGCTTCTGAGACCATCTCGCCGGCATTAGGGCCTGGAAAAGAACACTCTGATCAGCATGGTGAGATAAAGCTCGTTCCACCAGGCTTACCGATGATGTGGACACCTAGAATGCGGTCCGTCTCCTTCTCGCTGATGAACTTCACGAAGCCCTCGCTGTCTTGGTTGGTCTTGGCACGCGAGTTTGCAGCGAAGGGAAATTTGCCGATATTGTATTTCACACCAGCAGCTTTAAGTTCCTGTTCAGTCTTTCCTACCCATGCTACTTCAGGGTGAGTGTAGACAACAGAAGGAATGCCGTTGTAGTTGACGTGGCCGTGCCCTGCGTTGATGTACTCAACAGCAGCAATGCCTTCCTTCTCGTCAGTTCTGAGTAATAACACAGCCCCGATGAGGCTCACCTTCCTCCTCAGCTTTGTGAGCGAGCATAGGTCCGAAAGTCACGTCACCGATGCACTTGATGTTCTTTACTGATGTGTTGAACTGGTCGTCGATGACAATGCGGCCCTTGCTGTCTTTCTCGATACCGACAGCCTCAAGGTTGAGGCCCTCAGTATATGGACGGCGACCAACAGCAACAAGGACAACATCTGCTTCGAGCTGTAATAAACCATTTGGTAACCAATTAGACTGGCCTGCAAATCGCCACCCACCGTCTCCTGCTTGTCGCCCTTGGCAGACTCAGTCTGGATGACGACATTTCCACCCTGCTTGTCCGCAGAAAGGACCTTGGTGTTAAGTTTGAACTTGATGCCCTGCTTGGTGAGAATCTTCTGGAATTGCTTGCTTTTGGAACCGTGAGCTTGAGCATTGTATTCTGATATCGCGTAGACTCACGCAACCTCTTCATCAATACCGGCACCTCCAATTGCGCCCAAGAACTCGACGACAGTCACCTCTGCGCCCAAGCGACTCCATACGCTGCCCATTTCGAGGCCAATTATACCACCACCGATGACAACCATTTTCTCAGGTACCTTCTGCAATTCAAGGGCACCAGTTGAGCTGACAATTTGCTTCTCGTCAATCTCAATAGCACCGCCTGGGAAAGGTGCGACCTCGGAGCCAGTTGCAATGATTACGTTCTTCGCCTCCACCTCGGTCGACCCGCCATCATTGAGCTGAACAGCGATACGTGTTGCGGATACAAACGATGCACTACCCTTGATGTAGTCGACTTTGTTTTGCTTGAAAAGCATCTCAATACCCTTGGTAAGGCCAACAACGGATTGCTCCTTGGCCTGTAACATCTGGGGCAAGTTGAGGGAAACGCCGGTAACTGATTCCACCGTGAGCAACAAGTCAAAAAACATTCGTGCAAGACTACACACCATCAATACCACGCTTTTGGAGGTCGTGTTTCGTTTGATGGTAAATATGGGAGTTGTTCAACATGGCTTTTGAAGGTATGCAACCGACGTTGAGACAAGTGCCCCCAAGGCTGCCGCGCTTCTCTATACATGCAGTCTGGGTAATCATGAGTGTTTATCCATGTTCCGTGATCCGAACAATACCTTCAATCCGAGCTGAGCAGCCTTGATTGCAGCAACATATCCACCAGGACCTGTGAATTTGGTACCAGTCAGTTTCAATTGGTTTCGAATTGCTGCAACTTACCTCCACCAATAATAACAGCGTCATATGAACCTGATGGTGTAGCAAACCCCCGGTGGGAGTTCCACGCGCCGAGCTGGACGGTTGCTTTATGCAACCTCCGTGCAACGTTCTACAATAGCAGTAAGTAATGCAGAAGGTCGGAAAGCGAAGTTTCATACTTTTTGCGCTGCTCTCTGAAGCTGGAGCATTGGATGTGGTGGAAGCCGGACAAGTCCTTCGTGAACAAATTCTCTCGGTCGGACAGTGTCGTGTAAGTAATCGTATCATTGCCACGGTCACGTTACGGTCACATCCTATACATAAGCAGTTGTACCAAAGTTGTACGGACGAGTAATGAATGTGATGTAAGAATATTTTGATATAAAATCGCAAGTCCAAGAAGCGTGCAATATACGAGAAATTTGTTCGAGTTGGTTGAATTGTAAATTTGGATCGGTGTCGTACAGGTCGTGAAATCAAGCACGGATAAATATGAAATGGACAATGAAACCCGCAAGGCCAAGCCTAATATGTATGTGCTCCGCAAAAAACTGCAATAATCATATTCATAACATATGAAAAGCAAATGTCACTACCGTGAAATACCTAACCCCGAAGTTCCCAAGTTCATGCTCACATCAAAGTCCTCGGCATTGAACGAAAGGGAGTCAAAGTGCAAACTGTCAAGCCGCAACTCGAAACTAATATCCCTTGACCGTGTGGGCGAGGGCAACTCGTCGTCGTCGTCATCAAGTAGGTCTGGATTGCGACCATACTTGCCCTCGATCTCCCTTCCATAATCATCATCAACAAAATGCACCGCGGTGTATGGAACATCGGGATAAGAGAGTGTGCTCGAGGTCGACGGGGATGTGGATGTGGAAGGAACTATAGAAGAGGAGGGAGGTTCTGGAGAGAAGGAAAAAAGGCGGTGCAGCTCATTAACGGAAAAGCGCTTGCGCGATTTCTGGGTGGAGGGGGGGCTGGGTGACGTCGGGCGCTCTTCTTGAAAATCATCCGAAGATACAGGACGCAAGTCTTTCTCTGGACGTTGAAGGTTCTGTGATGAGACACGTCGCTTAAAATCCTTGCTGGACTTGGATTCGGATGAGGGAGCTCGCTGAAAGTCGGCTGAAGACACTGGACGACGCAGACTATGGTCGTACGTGGGTGCACAGGGAGTGAGGGGGCGCTCGATGAACTCATAAGAGGGCCGAATCTCAGCAATGGAAGGAGTGGTGTCAGAGCCCTTGAGATAGGGCAACGACGTAGTCGTCGAGCTCGAGAGGATTCCCTCCGCGGAAGAAAATGGCTGTTTCTGGAAAAGGCTCGAAAGCTTGCGACTCGTTGTTGGTGGCACATCCTCTCTAGAGTGCAAAACGCCTCTGAAGATACCTGGCATGCTCTCAGTGGATGTCCAAAGGTCCTTGACATGTGATTTGGAGTTATTTTGCTTGCCACGGGGTAGAGTGACACTCTTTATGGATAGGAATGCACGAGACGCACGAGCGCGGAAAGTCTTTGAGCGCTTTAACTGCGGCTCTTGGCTAGACGGGGATGATGGGACGTGATCTGTGTGATTGGATTTATTGTCCTTTGGACGTTTGACCTTGACGACCTCGATCACGTCCGAGTCCTCTCGCATATCATGCTGGACAATGCGCATGAGGTCATTATTGCGCATGGCAGAAATGATGATATGCTGTGGGTTCTGATGCTTCTCGCTCCTACTGCTTGATGTAGAGCTCCTAGACTGTGGGACAACCGCCGGGCTTGCAGCAGGCTGCTCATGGTGGATGGAGGGAGTGGGTTCTGACTCGTGCAACAAGAACGGTACATCGAATAAGATGCCGGGCTGGTTGGCAGAGGACACCTCAATGGACCTGCTGTTTTCTGGAGGTAGGTCTGCGTCAAAACAGCACCAAGGAGGATTTTGCGAGTGCTCTTCTTCGGGGGGTATAACGAAGACGTGAGGCACACGAGCAGAAGGGTCCATGAACATAATGACAGTGGCTTGAATGAACGACAGCGAGTTATAACAAAACGATAGTAAATGAGGGCAATAGGCACAATGGCTTTGCGATAGCACTGACGGTTCGCAAGCAAGAGTCAGCCACAATCACTGTTCAAAACGTTCAACGTTCAACTTCTGGCAATTGCCTTTTACGTGAAAATACAGGAACGGATCTGAACGTATGCAAACCTTGCTTTCAATTGTCATGGCACGAAACATGAATATATCTTTCCTGGGGACCTCCAGCGGCGGTGGCCCTTCAATTTCTCGCAACTGTTCTAGTCTTGGTATGGTTTTTCACCTTGTGAGATTTCATGTCGATCTTACAGAGTTGACCATCTGCACCAATACTCAGTCGCAGACGTCATTGGCGACGGCTCGTTATGGAGTACGCTAGTTTTCTTCAATACTCGATTCAATTAACTAGCCATTATCAGTGATCGACTGTGCAGAGGGGACAGTGCGACAATTTCAGATGCAGCATCGCGGCCAAGGAGACCCAGTCCTCAAAGCATTCAAAGTCGTCAAGTTATTTGTCACTCATATGCATGGTTTGTTTCATCGCATTTATGGAATTCTTATATGAACTTTGGTGCCCTTGTAGCCGACCATGTTATGGGAATAATCACTTTTCTTAGACATGTCCTCCACCCGCCACTGATAGCTCCCTCTGGCGACCTCCCACCTTCAGACGGTCCTGTGTGTCATAAAGATTTGTATGAGATCCATGACTAACCATTTACAAGCCCCAGATCGAGCTTTACGGTCCTGCTGGCCTCCGTACATTTGTTCGTTCAATCTTTACCATGACCCTCACCCACACTGGAGAGCGCTACGTAGTCCATGAACTGCTGACATCCTCGGACACGCCCACTTCATGCGATCCTGCTGTGCTTCATCCGAGCGAGTGCCCTGGTCAGAATTTCCTTTGTGATGACGATGGATTCTGGAAAGGTGTCACAAGTGGCACAGGTTATTGCGGTGAAGTTGTAGTTGATGCAGGACCGATATTGCATCGGGGTGAGAGATCCAATTTTTTCTTATATGCTAACACTGAATGAATCCGCACAGACCCTTGCATAGGTTATGTCTTCTATGAGCCTAACCCTCCGCGTCGCAAACTTGTCATTCTGGGTGATACATACGATGCATCACCGATTATCCCGCTTATACAATCCTCTACAACGACGCCCGTATCACTTCTCATTCACGAAGCGACAGATACGTACATCCCCCGACAAATTGACCCATCAGCACGACGAAGCAAAGAAGAAGTGGAAAGCAAGGTTGGGGCAAGGGGTCACTCCACTCCGGTAATGGCGGGCGTTTTTGCGAAACAAATTGGAGCTCAGAAAGTCGTTCTGAATCATATTGGTAGCCGGTGAGTACACCACATGCTCTGAGATGGATTTCATTTAACTTTTCAAACGTCATATTCACACCCGCTTTCTGCGTTGCTGCTCATTTCCTCACTTATCGCAGATTTCCGACTCCTAAACAACTCAAAAATCCTCACGACTCTCGTTTTGCCGTCATCGCCGAAATTGAACGACAAGCGAGCGAAGCGTGGGGAGGTGGTAAAGCCATCGTCGCATACGACTTCATGCATATATCCATTGCTGCTGATCTGAATGAGGAAGAATTTTTGGATGTAGCGATGGAGCTGGATAATGAGGTAGTACCACTAGAGGGAGTGATTGAGGTGGCGAGAGGAAGAGGCCGTGGGAGAGGAAGAGGAAGAGGGACGCCCAGGGGAACGAGCCGCGGAAGATGGAGAGGACGGGGCAGAGGTGGCGGTGGCGGTAGCGGTGATGGGGATAGAGGTGGCAGTGATGGTGGTCTCGGCAGAGGCAAGAAGCGCAGGTTTGGAGAATAGGCTTCTGTTTCGCGGCTGACACACGCGAGTTGATATTTTGAATGCCCTTGCAAGGGTTCTTGTGGTGCATCCAGGGAGAATTATTGCGAGCCTCACTATCATGGCGTGGAACTTGTGCCACATCCCATCTTTTCTACAGTAGTTCACTGACCAGGGTACGTTCGGCAATTTCTCCGGACATCTTTAATTTACAATGTTGCAATCAGAAAGATGGACCGATGGTGTTTTATCAGAAGGCCGCAATCACTGTGTGGGCGTTCGGCTCAGAAATCTGACGGTCACACACGGAGCATGGTGTGCGGATGGGCCAATCGTGGTTTGAGCCGTATGTAATTGCAGGCGATCCTCTTCTCCCTCGAATGTGAAATTTCTTTTTTCTTCTAATAGGGCGCTTATCACTTCCTTCTGATCACAGCACTGCTATGACACACCGATGCGGCACCTAGTCTCTGGATGCAACTTAGATAGCCGACTGGAATTAATTTCGGTAGGGCCAAGTTCAGGTCACATGTCACTTGTGTCTTGCGGCTGCGCCACAGGCCGCTTTCAAAAGCATTTGTGGACTTCTGAAAGACTCAATACAGACGGAAGTTTGAATTAGGAAGCGAACAACTTGAACGCTCGTAGAGTAAGTATAGTAAGTAAGATGCAATGGGCTCAAGCTAAAAATATATCAGAACTTTCGACTAGAAGAACTCCCAGAATTCCTCTTCATAACTTCATACCAAGGGAACTGTGTATTGCTCCCTTCCTACAACCGTCGCGGTCAAACCTCCAGCCGCGGCTGCATGACGATCCTGCCATCTCCACAATCCCTGGAGTGTTTTCGCGCACTATCATCTCGGGAGTATGTCGACGAGCAAGTGGAACATTTCCACCGGACGAGATGACCAAGGACATGCCTCCTAAAGCCTTCCTTGCGGATGCGAGTGCCACACATGCCGTTCCAACGACAAACCCAAAACTCCGAGGGAAGGTCGGATCTTGCGTTCGCGGAAACGCGGGGACGAACGTGCACGTAGGCGAAGTGCTCCAAGATGCCAGGGAGTCCTCCCTCGATCAGCACCCCGCAGGGTTGGCCTTGCACATAATGTCGACAACGAAGGCCACCTGGTGGTGTCATTGGTATGGGAGGAGGCGTCAGTCCGCTGTCTCTCGCATCACCGCTGACAAGGGCTGGATGGTGGGGGTCATCTGAACTCGAGACATGGGTATCTTCCAAAACGGTCATGGAGTCTGCATAAAATCTATTATTAGATTCAATGAACTGCTTTGAATTAGAACACCTCACCTTGCCCATCACTCGCCAGCGAAATTGGGCCATGGACGTGTTGATTACCTTCTGCGTCATGGACGGGGATATAAAGCCCTAGAATGGAGTGCTCGTGCTGGAACCATTCGCTGCTGGATGACAACAGTGAGGAAGGTCCTTGATGCTCCTCATTATGCATGTATTTCCGATGAAAGTTGCTGATCATAGGTAAGTTCGTTAGATCGTCATCAACGTATTCGCTAGGCGCTGCGTATCCAGGCTGTGACAAATTTGTCTGCAGCCCGTTCATCAAAGGGTCATCGTCTTCATGTCCAGGCAAGGGCCGGAACGAATTGTCAAAACTGCTAAAAACGGCATGAGATGAACCAGACGATCATTGGTTCAGGACAAACCTTTCACAAGGAAGTTGGACGACGTCAACGGGGATCACGGATTGCAACTCAACGTCGTCCTCATCACGAGGCGCGTGAACGTCCTGAAGAGGGCAGTGAGTTCAAGACGCGGCGATCTCGCGGAAAGAGCTTACAGGGACTTCCATGGCTGTAGAGGTGGTATGAGTGTTTCGCTGTCTCTAATCAATCGCGTTTTTAAAGACAGAAAGGCGCTTATAAGCCAAAAATTCCGAAAACGCGGTGGGGGGCCTGTTTGCCAACTAGAACATTAAGCACCCATGATTTGGAGCATCTCGACTGTTCACATAGGTAAGACTCCCCGTGTTCAACGGCCCAGGTTCATAAAAGGTCGGTAGGAATATAGTGTGACTGAGCAGCGGGCAAGGTTCATCTCGGCACGACGATCGTCTTGCCCAAAAGCAGTCAAAGACCACAATTCACGTTGTTCCACGCCACGCACGAGGAAAGCACGCATATACAACTGGATTACGCCGGCCAAGTTATGAGTCGATCACCAGTCACCAGCCAGGTTTCGAAAGAGTAACATCCTCGTTCGCGTGAGCTGGAAGCTACTGTCTGATCACTTGATCAATACAGATGCCGCTCATTCATTTAACCCACCTTGCTGTACACTGACGGAGACAGTCTGTTGTGCAAGGGCGTTTGAACCTGCCATGTTCACTTTAAACGAATAAGGTCAAAGATTGGCCATACTTTCCCACTTACCGGACTTAGACGGGCTGTGCTTTAGTCTCTTTAGCATCCAAAAGCAACCCACTCTTGATCCTTACTTTTACCGATTTCTTCGATCACGCGCCCTGCCTGTATTGAAGCCCAATGGGAAGTTGGCAGGTGTGAGCTGCGGGAGCATGCAGTTGTATTTGATTTGTGACAATATAGATAAAATTTACAACCTGCCTACTTACATGATGTACCGTAGCTGATTGTGCAGGGACAAAAGGTGAAAATCGATCGCGACATCGCCACTTTTTTCCACCGTAAAAAACGAGGATGAAAGTTAGCTATTGGCGATAAGTACTTCAACAATCCGCGAGCCTCTCGATAAGAGTTAGACGCCCATCGGAGCTTGAAGTGACCGAGATCATCCAGACTTTCTTAATACCACATGTAGTAGTAACTGCGTATCAGGATTGTTTGATGAATCTGAATGTTGAATCGCCGTGGAGAAACAAACCCCGGCTTGGCATCCGGGTGATGCGTTGAACGAGGAACGCAGAATCACCACGGATGCACACCTGACTTGGAGTGTCGTCGTCCAATCAGAAGTTTAGCAGGCCTGAACATGTCCACGTGATTAGTGGGCGATCGTTAATACCTGAATCGCTTCCTCCTGCAATGTGTAACATATGACCCTGAGGATACTCATCACGAAACCTATGCGTCTGAGATCGTGTCAAAAGTGGAGTCTTTGAGCTTCCGTCCTTGAATAAAGGATTTCATTTTCTGAATCTGAGACCTATTGGTGCTTTTAAGCAACGCGAACTTTGCAAGGAATCACTATACGATCGGTACGTTCAATGTGAGCCACTTTAGCGTCCACTGAGATGGGTTGTACGCACCATGATCCTGATCCTGGTTAACTAAGGGTCATGCGAGGGATGCGGAGCCCTGGAATCGATGCCATGGAACTCCGACATTATTGAACCATATAAATTAATGGTAAGGCGAGCAATAAAGTGGCAGTTGCCAGCATCCGCAAAACTTGAGTGTCTTTTTCTTATGGTTTGATGATCTGCGGAAAATTCGCGGTATTTGAATGAGACGGGCTGTGTGGAGGCTGATACATGATGGATTACCCATGTTACGTATGGTCAGGTTCATCAAGAAATAGACTACAAGTCCAGACCAGCTTACGTGACAAGTAGGCTTATCAGGAAACAAAGCCTTGGCTTGACTATGTAAGTCGAACCCGTGAGCGGGATAGCATACAGTCCGCGGTCATGTGCCAGGAGCCACTGATAACGGATCTGAGACATAGGTGGACGCACAGAGCTGGTGGATCACAGCATCAATGAAGTGACCCCTAAATTTCCTAATTGGTATGTGAGACCAAATGATGATGAGTCCAAACATAACGGAGGAGCGGCAAGAAAATCTCAGGTTGACGTACCCTGAAAAGGGTACCACATGCTGTGGATTTCGCTGGAGGCATTGATGGCATCAAAAGCTGCTTCCGAAGTGCAGAAATCTGAGTGCTGTTCTCAGCAGCGCCTTGTGACGCTAAGGTTAGATTCGGGCTGTCGGGCTAAGAAAAATTTGTATGCAGGGTCCTAAGAGCCGTTGTAACAGCTCAGTCCGATATACAAACATGAGGTGATGGTCGAGTTATAGAGAGGATATGGCACATGATATTGATGACTTTTTGACGGTGTCAAGCGACATTATTGTAGAGCTTGAATCCAAAAAATTGAGCTTTCCGTTGCAACGTTAAACTTCAAGTGGATGTTTGCGTCTGCTTGGCAGTCGAGGATGATTGGGGTCACAGGATCTCAAGTCACCCTTTCTCCTGGTCGTTCACCTTCTCTTCTTCCCATCCACGATACATCGTTTTCAACTCCCAACAAGCCTTCATTAACATTTCCAGCGCTAACTTTCAGTCGCCTTACTCTTTTGCCGTTTTTTTAGCTGCGAGTTTGCTCTAATTGCTTTAGTACTGCCGCATCACCAACATCAAGTAGGCGCTCGCTACTAGTCGTGCCACTTGTTCCTTCCGATTTCCAAGAACACGTGCGATTTCCTGCAAGGAGCAGCTCTTTTTCACAAATGGCATCCAACGTTCCAATAAACGGTGTTAAGATATCTCGTGCGTTCTCTCTCAATCAACCTCCACACTTTTCTACATCCAAATTTGGTCGCTATGTCTCTTTTGTAATTGTCATTCTTCCCCGTCATTTCCCGTCTCTATTCACCACCTCCTTCTGTCTCCATCATGTCCATGACACCTTCATCTGACCACATTTCCGCTCAAACAGCCATCGACGATCCCCACAAGGTTGTCAAGGTCGTCGCAACAGACGGTAAAACATCAGAACAGAGAGAGATAGCTTATACAAATTGTAAAGTCATTGGAAACGGCTCTTTTGGTGTTGTATACCAGGCAAAACTCGTAGGAGAGTCAAAGGACAGAGAGGACATAGCCATCAAGAAAGTCCTTCAGGACAAGCGATTCAAGGTACGTAATCCTTTTTGTTTGTCACACTGCGCTTCTGCGCTGGTTGTGATGTGGACCGCTTTTCAAGATGATGCTGATGGAACGGTTTTTGTTGGCGTGATGTCATTGATATCGCGTGAATAGAATCGTGAACTGCAAATCATGAGACTTGTGTCACATCCAAACGTTGTCGACCTCAAAGCCTTCTTCTACTCCAATGGAGAAAAGGTTTGCAAAGTCTCCTTTCCTCCTCATCTTGGTGCTGATTTCAACTTGACTCTTAGAAGGACGAAGTTTACCTCAATCTTGTTCTTGAATACGTCCCAGACACCGTTTACCGCGCCAGCCGTCATTACACAAAGTTGAAGCAACCTATGCCGATGCTTCAAATCAAGCTGTACATGTATCAGCTTCTTCGGTCACTTGCCTACATTCACTCAGTGGGCATCTGCCATCGCGATATTAAACCTCAGAATCTGCTGTTGAACCCTGCCACGGGCGTTCTGAATTTGTGCGATTTCGGTTCAGCAAAAATCCTCGTCGCTGGAGAGCCAAATGTTAGTTACATTTGCTCGAGGTACTACAGAGCACCTGAACTTATTTTCGGTGCTACCAACTACACAACAAACATTGGTGGGTAACAATATCATTCCGTACCATGTGGGAGGGAGTAACACTGTTCTAGACATATGGTCGACGGGATGTGTGATGGCCGAGCTAATGCTAGGCCAACCTCTGTTCCCTGGGGAGAGTGGCATCGACCAGTTGGTGGAGATCATCAAGGTTCTTGGGACGCCATCACGAGAACAAATTAAGACGATGAACCCAAATTACATGGAGCACAAGTTCCCCCAAATCAAGCCTCATCCGTTCTCCAAGGTATCACCGCAGTTTTGTGGCGTTGTTACCTCGTGTACTTACGTACGACAGGTATTCCGACCACGTACTGCGCCCGAGGCGATTGATTTGGTCGCGAAGCTCCTGGAGTATACGCCGGGGGCACGTTTAAGCGCAGTAGAGGCCATGGTGCACTCATTCTTTGACGAACTACGAGTGGAGGGGGCAAGGATGCCGAACGGGAAGGAATTTCCTCGTCTATTCGATTTTACACGGGAAGGTAATTGACAGCAGTTTCAGAATGCCAACGGCCGCTGACCAGTTCATGACAGAGTTGTCTGTGCGACCAGACTTGAACCGACTCCTGGTTCCACCACACTGCGACGCAGAGCTCCGCTCGCGGTCAATTGACTTGGATACTTTTGTACCGATACCTCTGGATCAACTTAAGATCACGCTCGATTGATTGAGAGGAAGGAGACTAGTGATTTCTGCGTATCCCATAATATTGATCGACGAGTGCGTGTATCCTGTCTGTGTTGTATTGATTCTGTATCGTGTTCACGTCATATTTTTGTTGAATTGATTTTCCACGGTCTGTTCAGTACCACTGTACCACTGTACACATGATGTTTACTATTATGCCTGTCGTTGAGCAGATGTTTTGTCGCTGCTCCAAGCTTGAAATTGCGTGACACGAGATATTATGTTGTGACGAGTGACATTTAAGCCGGTTGCGTGATGTTGCGTGAGATAGGGCAATTGATGCAGCATTTTGGCAAGTCTGACTTCATCCGACACGATTAACAAGTTATGGTATGAGATTATTATTTAATCCCCCACTCTTTCAACTTTCTTTCATCCAGCAACAACCATGGCGACTTCAACAACTGGATCATATGAATGCGATACCTTGCCTGCTCCCCGGCTCGCTTCGGGTCTAACTCCTGACCTAGACCATAATCGATCTCCCTCACCTTTTCCAAATTTTAGGCCTTCTTCTGCCGGCTCATCACCGCCCTCAGACATCGAGATGTATACTACTCCTACTGCTCAGAGAAAATTATGTGTTCGCCACCAGAGAATGGCGGACGAGGGTACCAACTTAAAGCTTCAGCAGGTGTGTCTGACATTAGCCGATGAGCTGTTCGGCTACTGATTTAAGATCTACAGGCTCTTGATGCACTCTCCGTTCAAGAGCGAGAAGCTGTAAATGCCATCTGGTCTGGTTTCTCCTCGTCATCACATCCCAGGCGGGAACTCATTCTTCAGGGCATTCTCACCATGTGCTGTTTTTCTCAGCTCTCCTTGCTGACGGAACAGCTTGGCCAGCTGATTCGCATTGATCCATTCACTGCCCTTCCCCGCGAGGTATCACTCAGAGTCCTTGCTTGTCTCGACGCTACCTCTCTTTGTCGCGCTGCTCAGGTGAGCAAGCAGTGGAAAAGCCTGGCAGATGACGACGTCCTATGGCGCGGAATATGTGAACAGCACATCGGGCAAAAATGCCTCAAGTGTGGATGGGGGCTACCTATTCTCGAACGAAAGCGCGCCGTCCGCATGAACTCCGCATCTCCATCGTCGTCTCCTCCCTCGTTCCCACCTCATCATACTCCCGACTTGTTGATTTCTGAAATACCTGATGTCTTGCCATTCACACGGCCTTGGAAGGATGTATATTCAGAGCGCTTATCAGTCGAGCGTAATTGGCGCCGAGGGCGATGTTCCGTCCGGACGCTACGCGGGCACACAGACGGTATCATGTGTCTCCAGTTCGACGAGACCTTGCAGCATCCTTCTTTCCCGATCCTCATCACGGGCTCGTACGATCGTACTGTGCGTGTGTGGAACATTGAAACTGGCCTCGAGGTACGCTGCCTCCGTGGACATACACGTGCTGTGCGGGCATTACAATTCGACGAGGCGAAGTTGATTACAGGGAGTATGGACCACACCATTCGAGTGTGGAACTGGAGAAGTGGGGAGTGCATACGTACGCTCGAGGGACATACGGAGGGTGTCGTTTGTCTCAACTTCGACTCCAACGTGCTTGCTAGCGGGAGTGTGGATACCACTGTGAAGGTGTGGAATTTCCGCACGGGCGAAGCGTTCACGCTTCGTGGGCATCGTGACTGGGTCAATTCTGTGCGACTGTGGGAGTCTGAGGAGCCAGCAGATGTTGAGATGACCTGTGGATCGGGTAGTGAGCCAAGGATATGTCAAGGCACACTATTGTTTTCGGCCTCAGATGACGGGACTATTCGCCTGTGGGACCTTGCACGGCGGACGTGCGTGCGCCAGTTCATGGGACACGTTGGACAGGTGCAGAGCCTGAAACTAATGCAAGTGGACGAGCGCTGTGACGATGGCATCAGCCGCCAAGAGCGGCGTATTGCGGATAATAACATAGCCCATGTCGCCCAAGCTGGAAACGCCTCGAACCCCTTTGAAGTTTGCACGGTCATTACGCACGATGTCGATAGCGAGAGTATGGAGGACATCCAAAGCCTTGATCTTGTCACTAGGGAAGTACTGGCAGGTAGCAGTCGGAAACGCGCTAAGAGGCCGGTGCTCATTTCTGGAAGCCTTGATAACACTATCAAGGTTTGGGATATTGATACAGCAAAAGCTACGCAAACTCTATTCGGTCACATCGAAGGCGTCTGGGCGGTAGCGAGCGATAAGCTGCGCTTGATTAGCGGCAGTCATGACCGTACCATCAAGGTCCGTCTTATTCTTGAGTAGTCATACCTCCGAACTTAAATATATGCTTATAGGTGTGGAACCGCGAGGAAGGCCGATGTACAGCTACATTGGTCGGACATCGTGGCGCTGTAACATGCTTGGGCCTTGGTGAGGACAAGATTATCTCTGGTAGCGATGATGGAGACATCAGAATATGGTCTTTTGCTGAAAATAACCGACTTTGATAATATATACACCTTCTTATTCCCTGGATCTCATTACTTTGGAGTTGCTTGTGTTTGATGCATTATTCCCCTGTTCATTATGTAGGATTAGAATGTTCATATTGCAATGTGATCTAGCTTCTAGTACAAAACAAGTGTATAGGATCGAACACGGAATGCGAGTAGCGTAAGTGGCGCTAAGAACCCGAGCGCCCCATCACCTGTACCCGTTGCAACGTCACGGTATAGCGGAACAAAATGCCCAGCCTGAAGAGGGGTGTGCCAGCGCGAAGCCATCGTACTTCATGAGGTCGAGCAGTGACATTCGCAATGCCGGTATGATGAGATACGGCACATAAGTTACCATCTGCACCATGGCCAAATGGGCTCCTGGGATGAGCGTGTGATCTGTGGTGTGGTCACATCAGCAAAATATATAGATTTTGGGTGCCACCCAGCAGCATCAGAGTTCGATTATGGCAGTTTGCATTCATGAAATGAGCGGGAGTCAGAAGCGGCTAGCTAGAGTTAGCCAGAACGTGCAATGCAATGCTTGAGATCGTGAACTCGATGCCAAAAACGACAGGTACCAAGTAGAGTAATCTGATGGTCAAGTCACAAGAGCATACATGATTCGGACATTAATATCATGGCGTACCTGAGGGATCCTGCGATGTGCAACCCAGTCTAATGGAAGTGGAGAATAAAGAGTCAATGGATGTGCGTCAACAACCTGTATTACAGGAACTCATCGAGTGAGCACTTAACTTACCACCGGCAGTGATCTTGTACAAAAGTGCAACCTCATCAGACAGACGAAGCATGTGTTAGCGCATCACAATATCGCAGGAGACATGTTTGCGAGACATGTCAGACAGTCACTAGTCAAGGTTAATTGGAAGTTTTCACCGTACGTACCAGAAAGCCTTTTGGCTTAAAAGATGTTTCAATGTATACACTTGGACTTCATTCATTCTTGTCGTCCTTATTGTCGTGTTCCATACGGTTAGAACATGATGTTCATCTTGTTCGCAACGTAACGTATATTCTAGCGCAAAGTACATTCTTCTGCATGCCATCAAATACCGAATGCAATAGTCGGAGCAGAGTAAATGGCGCTGACAACCTGAACGCCCCCCTCCTCACCTGCACCCGCTGCAACGTACAGCGGGACAAAATGTTCAGCAGAGGGGTGCGCCTGCGCGAAGCCATCGTGCTTCATGAGGTCGAAAAGCGACTGCTTCCGTTCGTGAGGCTGTTAAGAATAAAAATGAGCAATTTTGAAAAGATATGAATATGTTATACAAACCTGGGACTTGGAAGCGGCCACTGTTATTGCCTGATCGAGCATCGTCACGTTGGGGGACGCTGACTTCTCTGAAAATTGCTTTCGATCATGAAGATTGTGGACGGTCAGACCACCTGCTAAGACGAGGATCCCCTCTTCTCTATGAATACGAGACGACGGAGGGTCGGCTCTTAGAAGGTGCGAACGTAAAGCCAGATACGAACCTGAGCTTTGATAAGGCCTTTCCGACCGCCCAGTTCTGTTCTGGATCACCAGACCTTTCGATGGATACTTGAACGATAGGCACGTCGTCTACCTTGTCTCCAAACATGAGCTTGAAAGGAACAAAGACCCCATGGTCGAATCCTGAGCCTTGACGAGGCGGAGAAGTCCGGCCATCCCATCCGCGATTCTGGTGAACGCCGGAAAGCTTGGCTTCTTCGCCGGCCTACAGACATTTCAGAATTGGCATGAAGAAAGTGAACGACTCTCTGTTGAGAGACCTCTTTGTACAACATGACAACGCGCTCGGCCAAAGCGCGATTTCCTTTGGATTCAAATGTTTGTTGATAATAGTAGGGCTCAAACCCGAAGTAGTCCATGAGTAAAGGATTCCTGTCTCCGTAATCCGTCACTGCCAGACCCGACGTCAGCTAAGGGTTCCTTGAGAGTACATTAGAACACTTACCGTGACGAACCCCTATCGTTTCCCAATGAGCGCTGAATACGACAATGCCCTTCGGCTTGTACTTGGCCCTCAAAACTGGGCCGAAATCACGCAAAAACTTTGCGAGATCGCTCTCCGGGCCCATGGGTGAGTTCATGACCTGCTTGGCAATGAGCATCGGGGACCCGTGTCCAAAGAAGAAAGCAGGGATTTTCTCTGGAGTAGAAGGGAGCGCATCTAACGCAGTTCGCCATTGGCTTTGTGTCTTCGGAAAGGACATTGTGATGGTGATTTTGTAAAGAGAAGGAATTGCGTCGTCCCCAACGTAACAACTTGAACAGCCTGAGCCCCAGCCTTTTAGATAGCATGCTATCCCGGCCGGTTTCCCCTCGCGCTGATCAACATTGTCGCCTGTGGCAATCAGGCGATTGGTAGCGTGGCCGAGTTGGTCTAAGGCGTTGGATTTAAGAACCATCTGAATCCCAATGGGCGAAAGTCCGCGCGAGTTCGAACCTCGCCGCTACCATGAATATTTTTGATTTGATATTTTTTGGTCCCTACCCATATGTACGTGCCTTCACAATAAATATAAAGGACAAATGGTATGTATACCAGTAGTGATGGTTACAAGTTGTTGAACAACAAAACACTTTGGTACTTCTCAATTTTGCCCCAGTATCTCCATACAAAATACACTCTCAGAAAAGCTACTAGGAAATCAATACACAAATCGAACTGAATTATGCCGCATGCTTACCCCTTCGATATTGTCTTCTCCTCCTGGACGCTGTCGCACCCTGTATCTGGGATAAGTGGAGAGGAGACGGCGAAGTAAACGCCACGCACTTGCGAGTAGGAATGAATTGAGCCTGGGGCGGTTCATTACCGAACAAATTGCCAATGGAGTCATGACCACCTGGCTGCGTTCTTACGCGTCTAGTTAATCGCATTAGTGTGTATCACAAGACTGCTGGGACTGTAATACCTTGTAGGCTTGAAGTCATCCGGACTGCCCGGAGAGCTAGTTTGATCAGGCTGAATGGTTTATGTTGAAATTGGAAAAGGGAGCATCTGAACATCACTGCACCTGTGTCGCGGTCGGCGGCGGCGCAGTGGATAATGCATCGTCTGTGAATTCTTCCGCAAGAAGTCTGCTGCCCCCCGATGAGGAAACCGCGGGGCTTGTGGCTGTCTCTGTTTATTCCAACTTTGTCAAAGACCAATAACCAGGTCACAAATGCCAAAATCACCAGGTGGCTCCTCTTCGGTGCTCGTTAACTTGCCAAACTTGGCATATCCTGTGGATCAAATGAGTACTTTTTATTAAGGGAGTTGTTCTCGATTATTCACGAGGAAGCTTCTGAATGTTGCTAAAGCCAGGATCGACGGTGGTCCCTGTGTATCTGTATGGATCATGAGCCTCGTTGGCATCAGGAAGATGTTTGACAGTCCACTTACTTGAGGAACTCGACCAGGCTGCGTTTGGTGAACACAATGTTCGTGTTATCCCAGTCAAGCATCCCTATGATGAAATGTTAGGCGCGTTTCACAGCGAGCCAAAATGAACATACCGAGGTTCATTGACCAGTCCTTCTCCTTAGACATATCAACAGCTTGCGAAGGAGTAAACCTGTATGAAGCCGTGCAGCATGTTAAGGTATGGCCGTTAAAAATACGTACGTCGATGACATTTCGATCGCGCAGATATAACAATATCAAAGTCTTTTATAAGTTTGTGAACGATGGTCAACTTGAAAGACGCGTTTGCTTGAGATACAGTTGTTCCCTTTTCTGGCCATTCCAAGTTTCCAACCGTGGAAAGTGGCCCAGGCTAACTAGTAAGTAACAACTTGAGTGCTGTCGTCCAAATCACCACCAGGTTCAGCTGTGCGATCGGCCTGTAGAAGCTACAAATGTTGGCGGGGTGCCGTTTCCAGGCTGCGAATGCTCTACGACCCTTGGCAAGAACCATCACATACAGAGCATCCAATTTTTACACGGACCCCTCCAAGAACCAGGAGCCTGGGGTTTCTACATCCCCCGACATATCCACAGAGCAACGGGAAATTCTGGATAGGGCGCTGCGCGTAGATCAGGCTGGTGAAATTGCGGCTAATTGGATTTATCGAGGACAGTTCGCTGTCCTTGGCCGCGACCCGCGAGTTGGGCCCTTGATTCAGGTGAGTATCTCGAACAGCGATCCAACCATCCTCAATCAACTTATTCTGGCCGAAGGAAATGTGGGACCAAGAAAAGGTGCATTTAGAAGTGATGGACAAACTACAGCTACAACACGAGGTACGACCAACATTGTTGTCTGAGTTCGCCAAAGCTGCTGGTTTCGCACTTGGGGCGGCCACAGCCCTCATGGGAAAAGAAGCAGCCATGGCTTGTACAGAGGCAGTGGAGACTGTCATAGGGGAGCACTACGATGAGTTTGTCTTTATTTTTAGCTGTCATGTCCGTAAGTCTTACGCTCCAGCAAATTCAGCCAATTGAAAGACTTCGAGTTGTTGCCATCATCCCATCCGAGCATCCCACTTCTGAGGGATGTTATCAAGGAATTCAGAGATGACGAGTTGGAGCACTTAGACACTGCTGTCGAGCATCACTCTCAGCGAGCTCCTGCCCATGCACTACTTAGCGCAGTTGTCGGTGGTGGTTGCAAGGTAGCCATAGAGCTATGCAAGAGATTCTGAACCACACTGGCCTTGATAGAATCCTGAAATAGAGACGTGATTTGCGGTGGATGGGTTGTATCCACCTCACAGTACGCGCTATCCAGAGAGTGTGATACATGGTCGAAAATCACGCCTGTACCAATTCCTCCCCTTTTCGCTTGCCTGCCCAGTTCCATTTCAACTGCAAGAACCACATCAGTGAAACATGCAATAAATGTAAAGGAGGTAACGTGCGTGTGTTTTGCTTGCTAGGTAATAGATCGCCCCTGGCACGAGTACGAACCCACACATCGTTACCCACGTCGTCCGTGGAGTAAATCTGAAATGCTTATACGCATCTTCGCGCTAGAAACAGGCAACTTCAGAGACACAAAGGCACGCGGTTGAACCCGACTGACCATGCGGTTCCATCTTTCAATTGCGGGATCAACCTAGAGGGCGTTTTAGAACATGGGGCTCGAGTTCAAGATCACATCCAAACCTTCAAAAAACCTTGATTCGTTCAGAAGTTGTAAATACATCTTCAAGCATTGCTAAGTTATGAACTGCTCACTGGGTACTGCCATGGTCGTACTAACGAAGGAGTGGTGTTGTTGCGGCTTGTTTGGCTGCGCTTATGCCGCGTTTCTGTCCGCTGCGTGGTTCCTTGTGAATATCTTTTATTTCTTGACTTTCATCATCCTTCGAGGACATTTCTTTTTATTCCATGGCTTATAACCGTGACTGGGATAAAGGAAAGGACAGCTGGGGCGACAGTGGGGCATGGACTACTGACAGAGGAGGTCGAGGATGGGATGATGACTACGGGGATGGGAAGCGCAGGAAATTTAACAATGGCGTGCGTGGCCCTTCTATCGAACTTATTCCTTTTCTCATCCGTGTTCATTAGGGATATGACGCGAGCTATGCTTACGAAGAACCCAGCTACGAGACCTCCTACAATCAACAGTCTCAGGGCAGACCACAGGACTTCACACACGATCATTCTCACGACGACAGGCACCAGAAAGGCTTTCAAGGCAAAAAGCGTCTGGTCCCTAGCGAACCTAGTCCCCACGTCATCTTCCTAGGATTGGATCCTGACTTTTCTGAGGCGGATGTTTGTCGACGCACTTTACATATCTTCGAGTACCGAGCTGAATCTATGCTATACTTTAGCTGCAGGGATACCTGTCCAACAATGGATGCAACATTGAAACGGTCACCATTATAAGAGACAGATCAACAGGCACTTGCCCATTCGTATTCATATTCATGCCGTGCATTGACGTTTGTGGCTATTGAATTTTTGAAGGTATCTCAAAGGGCTTTGGCTTTGCCCAGTTCGCGAGTGTTGAACATGCCCGTGCATTTGTGGATCCCATTTTCCCGTTTATTCAAGTGCCCCCACCCGCTTCGCACGGCGCTACAGCGACAGCTACATTCTATAAGGCCCTTGAGACCGGCATTCCTCACAATGGTCGACGGGTCAAGATTGACTACTCGCAAAGTGCTTTGCCTGACAAAGCTCGTGGTCGCCAGAACATGAACGATGGCACGCGTGACATTGGCAATACCCAAGGGCCAGTGTTACTGTTCCGTGGTCTAGATCCGCTGTCGGGGCCACAAGCGATTGCTCAGGCCATGATGAATTCAGCAGGACCCGGGAAAAATGGAGCTAAAGGCATGAAACGAATCATCCTCATTAAAGACAGGGTCACGTTGGCCAGTTTCGGATTTGCATTTGTCGAGTTTATCGACAATCAGGTAACGCGACGAGGAGTGATACAACATTGGTTTCTGATCCTGGTTTTCTCCACAGTCTGCAGCTTCAGTGCTGGCCACCAGCATGTCTCCTCAGATTCATCCCTCAGGCTTTCGAATTTCCGACAAGCCGGTGGCCGCTTCGTTTGCTCATCAGTATTCATTCCAACCAGTTGATCATATGTTGCGCGACGAAACTGCAATCCCGTCGTCCATCAACCTGGGTGGAGTTGAAGGCTCATTTGTAAAGTATTGGGATGATTCTGCCATGGTTGCTGTTTTGGAGTTCAAAGTGGAAGAACCTGCACACCCCCAGGTTCAACCTTCAACTGGACCTGTCAAAGAGAAGAAGGAAAAGAAGAAGAAAGGTGCGCCAGTGAAATCTTTTCTTTCTCACTAATTGACTGGGGAAATAGATGATGCCTTGCACAAACCACCTGCGCCTTCAATATTGCCCATCTCGGATAAACCTGTCACGCTCAACTTTAATAGAGGTGCTCTCGGAAGTAAGCTCAATGTATCAAATGCAAAGGCTCCGGGACAGCTGTCACTGGGTTTTTGCGCCGAAGACTTTGCCGATGATGAAGATGACGCCGAGCCAGCAGCCTCCGCAGAAGATAATAAAGGTTCTTCCATAAGCCCTCTGCAATTGTTTAAGCATGAGAAATGACAATTATCTTGTGGCAGTGACGGCGTCGAAGATGGTCGCTCCGCTTATTACGAGCAAGAAGGTTCGTTTTTCCCCGCACGATTTGTTAGAAAAAATGATTTTCGGTCTTTTCATCAGACTGTCAGCAATATCCAGAAATGGAATCAAGTTCAAGAAGAGCTTAAGGATGGCCCGAATGCCCATGCACCGGTTTGCAGATGTATTATAATACGAGAACAGGTAGCTGATCCTTCAGGTTACACAGGTTAATCCTCCGACTGCTGTGACGCCGACTGTGGTCTCAACAGTACCATCCAGAGCACCTTCTCCGGAATCTGTTGAAACTGAATTCGAGTTCTCTGACACTACTGCTATGACATGCTTGCTTTGCGCCCGACAGTTCAAGAGCCTTGATCAATTGAAGCGTCACAATAAAGAGTCTAGTCTCCACAAGGCGCGCCTCTTGTTAATGCAATACTGTCAGAGTGAGCTGACGATTTCTCTTGTCGCAATCCATCCTTTCTGTTACACAGAAGAATTTCAAGGACGCTAATCTGAGAGATGTCGCACGAGACAAAGCTGTAGCTGCTCGTCAGGCTACCGACAAGGCTCCTGAACAGCCCAAATATCGTGATCGAGCATCAGAACGACGTATTATGCATAACCAGCCTGACGTGCCTTTACCCGACAATGTTGCCAGTACAATCGGTAAGAAGAGACGACATATTGATGGCCCGCCCCCGCCCCCTTCACCCCCGCCAGTGGTCAACCCTGGACAGGATGAAGCAAATGTCGGCAACAAACTTTTGAAAATGATGGGTTGGAAGGAAGGTTCTGGGCTGGGTACCGATGGCGAAGGCAGGGTGGATCCAATGTACGTATTACTTGTTTTATGACTTGGCGCTGCTGAAGCGCGCGACTTCAGTCAAACAAGCATCTATGCACAAGGGGTAGGCTTGGGCGCCAGCAAAGGCAGGGAGTTGGGAAAGTATACCGATGGTTATGCTGGTTATGTGCACATGGCACAGGATGCGGTGAGTGTAGTCACTTCTAGCCAACATCAATATACGACATGGTGCCTTGGTACTCATCTGAATCCCCTACAGGCGAGAGAAAGATTTGGAAGCTAGTAGCCACGTTGCTTTAAGACGCATCTCAGCTTGAATATCCTAACCTACTCTTGATAATTTATGATTCATATGATTTGTACACATCGAGTGATCAAGTGAAAGTAGAGTCAAATAACTATAACGCTAGAAGCCACAAAAAGGGCGCGAGTATGATAGTCAAGTAATTGCTTGATGACGAGAATGCGCCATTGTGCTGAGCTACTGTACCAGCAATTGACGCAGACGGCCCACTGGCCAAAAGAGTAGATGTCACGACAGGAGATGTAGGAGAGGGTGTGAAAGTAGCCACTCCTTCCTCGACTGTGAAGTAGGTTCCCTTGATCAAATAATTAGTGACAAAATATGTATTACTCGCAGAATGCATACGGCAATTAGAGGTCCGATGTTTGAGGCCTAATGAGCGTCCCGTTAATGAAGTCCACACACAAGGAAAGCGACCACACCTTAACATAATCCGTGAGGTGACAAAATCCTGTGACATTATTTTGGATAGGGAACCCCTGCGGCGGAGGGACGGTTGGGAACTGCTGAGCATAGAGTAAGATAGCATAACTTGTAGTGATGTATGTCAGAATTAGGTTTCCTTTAAGGCAGAAGAGAATAGTAACCGATGTGGTCCGCTCCCGGACGGTGGGGTTGGACCTCTGTAATGTTCCACCTGCACACTTCCATGAGTTAATACAGTGTGGTCTGCAGACAGTATTTCAACCTTAAAATCAAAATGCAATTAGGAGCATATCCGTACCTTGTATGGTTACGCCATTGACAATCCAGTGACAAATCTGACCTCGTGGGTCAGTATATCCTGGAGTCCAGGCATCCACCATCACAAGAGTGTATTCCTTATTCAACAAGGTTGTCATATTGGCGGGCGTGATAGTAAGGTTTGGGGCAGTTTGCGTCCCTGCCACGGAGATGAACACAATGTTACAGTGAGGAGAGAATTCGCTTACGAGACTTTGAAAGAAGTTGGCCCGGGGTCACGATACCGCCGCCAGTGTATGTTGCGGTCAGAAGCGCAGTAGGAGTGAAGTTTGCCAACAAGTCTGGGACCAGACCGGCTCCCTGAAAGTGAGCGCGGATTATTTCTATACCTAGAGTCATGTTGTCGGACTGGGCTGCATGCACAAGGGGTGACGCGATAAGCAACAGAGAGAAAATCATGCGTCTAGCGGAAGGTATCATATTTGAAGGGTATGTTATATATGGAGTATGTGGAGTTGTAAAGAAAACGATTTCAGAACTTGGAATTCTGAAAGTCGAACTTGATTGGATCCAACACCATGACAAATAAAAAGTCCTTCAGTTAGGTGCGTGGTGAGCGAGACTATTAAATGCAAAGAGATACGATACAGATAAAGAAACATCTAACGAAGGTAGATGGTGGGATTATGGCACGTCCGAAAAATTCGAGTCCACTGTTACGTCTGGGCTGGGTAGATCTGGTAAGCTTACTGTAGGAGACAGGGCAGATTGTGAGTCGACACCACCAAGGTCAGTTCTTCTCCGCGTCCGCCGTCGTGGCGCAGAAGAAACGGTAGGTGACATCGTCGTTCCGAAGCCATCGGCTTGGAGTGCAGCCAGCATATCCCGCGCGACATCAACAGTAGCTTCAAGTGGGGCTACGAGAGGTCTAGCCTCCGGTTTTGGACGAGCCCTTCTTGCGCGACGGGTAACTGTGTCTCCACTGCGCAGCTTCTCCAGTAGATTATCCAGAACTGACTCGTCTTCCTCTCGTACGCTAGCATCCTTGGCATTCTGACGCAATTGCCTTGTCTCTGCCATAGCTTGCTTCCGCTTCTCAACTGCAGCCTTCTCCTCAGCAGCGGTTTGGTTCTCCATCTTACATTTCTGTAAAACGCTGAGTAACCCCATTGCGCTAACGTGTGGGGGCCACTGACCTTGTAAGAAGTGACAAATGTTTTGAAAACCGCAAAGAACTCCGGTGATGTAATGTTCTTTTCATCCTCGCCATAATACTTGACCACTTCCGTAAAAGTAGTTTCCGCGTGATTTACATCATCAACGAGATATTCTAGCCTCGACGTTGCCTTTCCGACAAAAGTCCACATCTGGTTGCTGAACCCGTCATTTTGTGTAAGGTCGGTGTGGTAGTCATTCAATTCCTGGCGAATACGTTTCAGACCATCGCGAAGTTCGGCGAGATCTTTTCGGATATCCTGAGTATTCACTGAAGTGAGTTATGTCAGTCAATCTAGGCTTGTTGTACAGTAGGAGCGAACCTCGGTAAGCCTCTGCGGGTTTAGCGAGCTCGTCTAAAAACTCTTCCATGCTTGGAAAATGTTTATGGATTGTCCGCTCAAGGAAGTGGAGTAGTGTGGTGTTGTTAACAGATTTAGTGTCAACAAGCTATAGTGAGATTAAGCAAAGTCGAGAAGACAAAAGGGAGGCATCTACCTTGTTGATACTGCTGACTCTGAAACCAAAGGCGCCTCCCTTGATCCCTGTACCATTCATGTAGTTGCCAATCATGAGTATGAGCTGAAAGTATATTTTAGACAAAAGTAACACTTTGAGCCCAAGACCTACATTCAAAACTTCCTTGAAGTGCTTGGCATGCAGTAAAGCATCTCCTGCTTCGCCCACCTTCCTTGAGCCCTATGTGATGGCAGTGAATAACTTAAAATACCCAACAAGTAACTACATACGTCATCCAGGAGTAGCCACTGTTCTTCGAACTTGCACTTGTAAAGCATACTCTCTATGCGGGGACCAAGACGGTCGATCTGTATGAGTTTAACCATAAGCCGGTCGGAAGGGTGTAATCCAGCAAGTTCTTCAGGTTCGGCGTTACGGTATACATTGAGTTTGCCAATCTAAACACGACTTAACCACTATAGACCAAGCATTGAGTGGGTATCGCACCTGTTCTGGGGTGGGTAGGACGCCTTTGAGTTCGCTCAAAAAGTTTTCAGAGCACATCTCCTGGTCGAATTGCTGTATGCGGCGTGCAATTTCCTCAGGTTCCATCTTCTTCACCCGCTGGATAAGTATCTCTGGGAAAGAAGATTTGAGTGGTGTGTTCAAAATTTTCTAGCGCTCCAAGAACTCACCAACTCGTTTCTTCGTCTGTGGATCAAGGACACTCTTCAGCTCGGCTTGCCTCTGTCGAGCTTTCCAGGGGATGTCAACTAGATTAACGAAATAATGGAGAGAACACACCCATGAGATTGATCATCAACTGCTTGGCTTTGAAGTCCTCCTCCATTTCCATCCACACACCGTCAGACTGTAACTTGGCGAGCATTTCTTTCTCTTTCTCAGGTTCTTCGTCTTTCCAAAGGGTCTTGCCGACTTGCTGTTGCGGAAGCTTGTCCCACTGTAACTGCTTCATCTTGGCACTAGGTGTAAATGGCATGTCTTTGCGAGCAGAAAGTAGGACATTGAGGTTTGCACTGAGAAACATGGATGCTCGAGCTGAACTAGTTGCAGAACTTGGGGTAGAATTAGCACCCTTCAGGAAAGAGGGTGGCGGCGGCGGTGGCGGCGGGGGTGGGGCACTGGAAAAAGTTGGAAGAGGAGGAAGATATCCAGGGGGTGGTGGCGGAGGTGGCGGCGGAGGTGGCGGCGGAGGTGGTGGTGGCGGAGGAGGAGTTGGTGGGGCTGACTCGTCATAATCTTTCGGTGGTACTGGTGGAGGAGGCGGCGGCGGCGGAGGAGGAGCTGATATGACGTCAGATTCTTCAGCAAGGGAGGCAAGCAGAGATGGCGTTGGACTACCCTCCGAGACAGGAGGTACTCGACCCCGGGATTGCAATTTTCTAGCAAGCTGTTCAGTGAAGGACACAGCAGTGGGTCCACGAGACGCCTCTGAAGAGCCGTCTGAGCTAACAGATGTGGGTTGGGTATCATCGGTCAATGCGGTGAATCCACTACGCGTGGATTGACCAAATTCGCTCTCCGCGTCATGCTCTTCACGTAGTGATGACTCGTAATCACTGTAATCAAGTGCGTTGTCATACCGAGGCGCGAGAAGATTATTAGCACGATGTGAACGGGTTAATGATGGTGTGTCATCGCCTGGTATCAGACGGTTTGTACGCCTGGGTGAGCGATTGATACTCCGGGGACTAGCGACGGCACCATCTTCAGGCGATAACTGTACGACACCAATGAGCATTTACAAGCATTGCTAATGAAATGATCATACAAATTTAGCGTTCGCTACAAGCTGATGGCTAATTTGTGCCCGTTCAGCCGCCTCGTCAGCGTCCATGAATTGCGACTCATGACCGTTAGGAACTCCAGATATCCGGGCAGTCTTAGAATGTTGCGACCGGCCTCTTAGACTATTAGCGCCCCGTTGGACGTCAGATTTCCGAGGAGTGGCGCCATCATCCGATTGGTCGGTTTCATCATCTTCACCATCCCCCTGCTTGTTATCTTTCGTTTTCTTGCCACGCCCCTCGAGGATGCTGATGGTTTTGGTTCGTTCGAGATGTTTGTTCAGGGTCTCTATTAGGGTCTTCCGGTCCATGGTCCCAGAACTAGAGTCGAGGATTTTCTCGTAGCCCTTGCCAACCTCCCTTAACATTCTGAACAGTTCCAAGATTTGAGCTTCCAGTTGAGCGATCTGTTCTTCATACCCGACTTTCTGCGTTTCAAGTTGACCTTGGAGACGCTTTGTGGTTTCCCGGTGAGAACCAAGTTTCTGTTCGAGGAGAGCGACCTGTGCTTTAAGATGACCGACGAGACCGTCTGAACCTTGTGACATCTCCTCTTCAAGGACCTCCTTCTCAAGCTTTAGACGCAGAGCTTGAGAACGAGCTTCGGCAGCCTCTTGAATGGCATCCTGATATCGCTGAGCATCGTTTAGCTGGCCAATGATCCGTTGAACAGTGTGTCCAAGTCTCTTCTCCGCGGTGGCAAGTTTCCCGTCCATGACCACATCCGTGACCAGTGAATCCAACAATTGATAGAGGCGCATCATATCAGGACCTTCCTCCCGGATGAGTAGTAGATGTCGCATCATAGACAGGAAATACTCCTTGGCACCTGTGCTCTCCGTTTTGTGACGAAGGGCATTCCAAATATCTTCAGCGCTATTGAGGTCGCGAAGTATTTCCTGGTCGTACCGCTCCCGCAGTTTTTTCTCGTCATCTTCAAGCATTTCCTGCAGTTGCGTAAGCTGTGCTTCCATGGGCTCAGTACCAATCTCGTGACATAGAGCAATGATACGCTGAAGACCAGCAGAGTCCATTAACGAGCGATGGTGTAACCGTACGTCCAAGTCTGTTATGGCGTCTATGATATGAACAATCACGAAAAGATTGGTTGACTGGAGACGAATTAATATTCTAGCTAGAGCACAAGTAAAACATACTTACTGCATAATCTGCTAGGGAGTTGTCATGCCCAGCGCCTTTGCGAACTTCCTCGCTAGCTCCGACGAGACTCCCCATCTTGCCCCTGCCCAGGAGCGCGCTCTCAAGAGACCAGAACCAATAATCGTAATATCCGTGTGTCTCGCCATTGGCGCCACTAAGGGCTTCTAAAGCTGGAAATACTAATGAAAGAGAGTCTGTACCGTTGTAGATGATAGAGAGGAGAACTTCGCAAATCACTTTGCGATTTGGTAGATGAGGTGAATTGAGTGAAGACGCGATTTGAGTGACGACGCCATTCAATTTTATAGCATCGCGCACTCTGGACTAAAGCACCCGCGAGGATCTGAGCCCAATGAATTATGACGAGTAAATGAAAGAAACATACGGCGCTGTTGAAAATGATCTTCAAACACTTGGCGATTTCACCCTCGAGGAGGGTGTCAGATGACAGCCTATGAGAAGCTTTAGCAGATGGACTTGGGTTTCTGTCAACGGCGCTACCTCCTGGTACCCTTACGACTTATGTGCATTAGCGCCTGCGCCAATACAGATGCGCCCTGCAGCTCAATGAAGCGTTCAAGCCAACTGAACAAACGAAAGCTATTAACAATTATAGCGCAAAGACCATGACTAGCCTCCCACCTCGTTTCGTGACTCTTCAAAGATACCCAGACACTTGAGGCCTGTTTCGCAGTGATGGTGTTGTCGAGGAACTTCCTGATGTACCAGTCTGGTGTTCCCTCGCCAAGAGAGCCCGCTGCACTCGAATCACCCTGCTTCCGAGCCTGTTCCTCTCGATTCTTTTCCTCCTGCCATCGTAATTGTTCTGCACCATACACCAACTGCCATTTCTGTTCAATGGTGAGGTTTTTCACTGGAGGGAGGTCACGAGTCGCTGATACGTGTTCAAAGAGAGCCTCGATATCCTCGTCTCTCTCTGGTCGGGGAAAAACAAATTCCTCCTGGTTCGAATGAGGTTTGTGGAAGAAGTGCGACAGGTGGCTGGAGTGGGTATCGGAACTCGAGAAGCGAGAGGTGCGCTCGGCATCTGACGAAAAAGGCATAGAGGAGCCAGGTCGAAGAGAAGAGTGAGATACAGCCGGTGAAGATGGGAGAGGAACTGAGCCAAAATCAGCACCATTTGGGCTACGTCTGCCGGATGAGCCAGATGCTTCACTCCTGCGAAGTTTATGGGTAGGAGTCTTGGGTCGCTTTCCGGTGGTAAACGAAGCCACAGAATCATTGTAAAGGGTGGAGGAGTCTGCTGCACTAACACTAGAATCTGGACGAGAAGCGGTGGCCCGATCTCTTTCAACTCTGCTGCGCTGGTAAGCAGTGAAGTGACTATAATTCATCTCAGTCCCGTTGTGAGTGAGAGTGGGGTTTGTGAGGGGGGCTGATATAACTGGATTTGAAGGTGTACCCCGCAAACCTTGAGACACGGTTCCGACAGGCATTGGGACCAGAGAGGCAGGAGCAAGCTTGTCATAGGGAATAGAATGCTCGGAGAGATCACGACCTGTAACCGAGGACTGACGGGGCCGTCCTTTCTTCCTGCCAAATACTATGTCCATCGTTAAGGACGTTTCCGCTTGGCTGAGCCCGTCGACTCTGCAGAGACGACCCTGATAGGGTATCTAGAAATAAAAATAATTAAGTAGATGAACGCGTCCTTGCTGTTGTTACTATATACCAAGTTGCTACCGGGCAGTACATTGCCAGCCACTTCCAAATAAGGGTCAACAACGAATCCAAATTCTGAATCAGACCAAGCCCCTAATACACGAACGAGTCTTGGTTGGCCTACTGCAGCTGGATTCGACCGTTACCCGTCTTTACTCCACACAATTGTTGACTTTGAAGTCCACTGCATTGCTCTCATTATCACTGCTCTTGCTGAGGGGTGATCTGTTTATCCATGTCTATCTCATTCAGCCTCGGTAAGCGCTCGCACCAAAAACATGGAACATATTTTTTTACAGATTTTTGAAGGTACCGTTGTCATGATCATATTCGTCTTCATGGTCATGGTCGCCGTTCTCGGCATACTCTTGCTTGTCATCGTGCGTGTCCGTCGCCACAACGATCGTCACGCCTGCCACTCGTTCTTCTCGAGATATCCCTGGAGTAAGGAGAGTTCGGACGACGACTTGACCGTCTCTATTTCCCCTTCCTGTCCGACAATCGTTGGTCTTACCTCTACCAAGGGCTTTCCTACGATGCACATGACTGTCACTCCACCTACCCCAGCGCAAGGTCCCACACGGCCACGCAAAATTGATTGCCGCGAGAAGGAGGTTCACGAGTTGTCTCGCAACAGCCACAGCGAAAGCATGGTGGCGTTTGGGTATGCTATATGATGATGATAATGTCTATCTCCGCGTTCGTAGAATGATCTCATACTTCCTCAGTTTGACTGTTTCAAATTTGTGGTCACGTCTGCATCAATGGACATTTTGTAGTATAATCTGATGGCAATACCCAGAATATAATGGTGGGGTGAACGCCGCAGAAGACAAAAAAAAACCATCACGAAGACGGGGTATGCAAAAAATTATTGGACTCCATGGGTCACAAGGTTATCAACCTTCGCCACTTGCCCTCACTGCCGCTAACCCATAGTGCCCGTAAAGGACTAGGCTTATCCACTTTCGAAGCAAAGCGCTTTCCCCACTCGGACCAATCCCAACCGCCGCACACCGCGCCAGAAGGGTGGCACACGTACTTTCACCTAGCCACTCATTGAACTATCCTTGTCGCTCGCGCAACTCGGACCGCCCATCCACACTCACTCACTGTCCATCACCGTCTCCACGACGTGCGTCACGGAAGTCGCATCCAGTCCAGAAGAAGTCGTTGCCCACTCAGCTGTCGCTCGAGGTCTGGAATACACTCCTGGCATCTTCCCGACTGCCTTCTTGTTCGTACGCCAGTCACAGTAAACCAAGACAACTACAGCTTCCATGAGCCCTTCACCCGTCATCGACATGATCCTTCTTGATCTGCCTGTCCTGTGCGTAATCCTGTCACCCAGGAAAGGAACATGCACGCCACAAAGCCGTCCTATCATCGCTAAACTCGAATATAAAACTCTATTACCCCTCCCGAAGGAAGGGTAATGCAGCGGAATGACAGTAGACATGAAGGTGAACGCCTAACCCATAGTCAAGGACAAAATAAGACAGAACTGGACCAGTTGAACCTGCGAATAGGGATCCCCAGGAACCCACGGGTCGAGCCGAACATGGATACGAGGGACAGACCGGCGAATCGAAGGATAGTTGAAAAAGCAGAGGCGCATTCGACAGATCAGGTCTTGGCGATGATCCCGCCAACATAAGTCAGCTTCGAGTGAATGGCCTTGAACATAACCTGAACCTTCAGAATGACAACGGTCAGTAGCATCGCAAATATGGTCACAGAACACGTTGAAGTGTGGATTAAGCTAATCATACGCGGCAACTCCGCAGCATGCCTTTGACACGTAGGGTAGGGAGCCGAAACTGCGGGGACGACAGCAAATTTGCACCCATAACGCACTAGCCGAAACAGTCTTTAGTATCCCTTTCTTGTACGTACTGTATTCGCGACCAAGTGCATTCCAGACCAGGTTCCATGTCGCATGTCACCGCGAAGCCAGGTTGTACACTTTCCCGTTCCAGAAGACAACAGAGAAAATGACATTGCCCACGACGAGCAAATTATAAGACGCCGGGGTGAAAAGTGGGTGACCTCAGCGAGACCACCCACGATTCGAGGAAAGAGTCAACAAAGACTCGGGCCACGGGAATCATGTGCGTTGACCTGCTGGAGAATATGAACCACGAGAGGTGAGGGCAAAGGCGCAAGTCAAGATAACTGATCTTCTAACAGCGGCCCTGGGCAAATTGATCTCTACAGAAATCTGTGCGTGGCCCAGGATGCACGCCACAGGCAGTTAACCACAGAATGCAAACCGGTGCGTGATCCACTCCTCCTCTTGATAGTCACCAATAAGATCCCGCGACACCTCTCTAGCACTCGTACCATGGTTCAACCTCTGCCCACAACATAAACCGACGCATTTCCGGCACCGCCTTCCCTTTCATCGCAGTCATGTCGGACATACAAAAGTAATTAGCTTTCTGTGCGTGATATCCAGACACATCCGCAAAGGGTTCCCGAGGCAGCGCATGCGAAGGTCTGTCCGTATGCATGAGCGGAGATGATTCCGTGATCAGTTACGAGCGCGTTCCGAAGAGGCGATGAAGGCGGCTTCAAAAGAGTTCATGGCAGAGGAAAATCGGTAGCAAGCGGGCAAATGCCCGAGGCGCACATGGAAGATCACCGTCATAACGCGGCCGACTCCAGAACAATGCCGCATTGTTTGTGGTTCATGCAAGTAGAAGTATATTCTTCCCGTGGTCGAAAATCATTAGGGTTAGAATTCATCCTGTTAGGATGGATGTTGTGGCTGGAAGCAGGGACGAGCTCGATGGTGGTCTGGATAGCATGTTGGTGCGAATGGTCCCCTGATGTGGCCAGGGTTAGAAAGTGGATAGCAGACGTTAGGCATAATAGAGTTTGGTTTAGAGAAGAGAAAGAGACGTGTCACTTGAATTTATTGACATCGTGTTATTTGGTCAAATAACAACGCGTGAACCCAATGCGCAAAGCTTGTTAAAATTAATTATTTAATCGGCAGAATTTTCACACATGCAAGATTTGAATCAAAAAATAAGGCATGTACCAATTTACGGCTCAACAAGAAATCTTGATGAACGACACACAAGCCTGGGCCAGAGACTCACCCATAACAATTCTTATGCAACCCACATAAACAAAATATTCTGAGATCACTTTTTTGGGGAGTATACCAGCCTTTCTGACATATTATCTTACTTACTACTGATTCTTGTTGTATAATCCCCACACCATATTATCCCTGAAACTTGTTTTAGCTCAACAGTACTGAACTGTATCAATTTATCCGCCTCAATTCAATTTGAATCACCTTGAGGCAAAATTACTATGCGCCTAGACACTTTGATCTGACAGAACCCTCCCTACTGCATCGAGTTGGGGACAGGCAGTCACGCATAAATCACTTGTAAAAATGAAAATGAAAACAAGTAGGGCTGATGAAATTTCTTCGTATTTTATACAATGCTCCTAATATGTGTCAGAAATTTTCAACATATTTAAAAAGACTGTGGCCATTTCTGGGCATCATGGACTGTGGGATAAATTAGTCAAATGAAGGTCCCTCAATACTCTCAGTGATCACTTCGACCGTGTTGCACTCCAGCTCTGGCGCACGGTCAACGTAGCTCACGACCATTACCTACGACGCCTTGGCAATGGCCGAAAACATCTACAGTAAGGGAACGAGAGTCTGGTTTGAAGATAAGGATCAGGCATGGATTTCTGCAGAGGTCGCAGCTGTTACCAAAGGCGCTGACGATTCGATAAAACTGGCGTTTGTCGATGAACGAGGCAAGGTACGCGTCGTATTTCCTACTGTTCAATTTGCAGAATTTGCCGACATGGATTGCAACTTGAATGATAGGAATTTGTCATTAATACCACTGGCAAGGATATCAAGGCCGGAAAGGAAGGCTTGCCTCCTCTTCGAAATCCTCCCTTGCTAGAAACAGCAGATGATTTGGCTACCCTATCGCATCTAAATGAGCCTTCAGGTATCTATTTTCTACGGTGACCGTCAGATTTAGTGCTGAGTGCTGTCCAAGTCCTGCATACCATCCGCAATCGCTATGCCCAACACAGCATCTACACCTACAGCGGAATCGTGCTTATTGCTGTCAATCCTTTTCAGAGAGTTACTCTATATGGTCCCGAGATCATTCAAGCTTACAGTGGGCGGAAAAGAGGAGATTTAGAGCCTCATTTGTTTGCCATCGCTGAAGATGCATATACAGCGATGGCGAAGGAAGGCATGGGCCAGACGATTATTGTGTCTGGTGAAAGGTAATCTCCATGCGTCTATAGCTTGATTGTAATACTGATATACTCGTATCGTTGTTTAGTGGAGCTGGTAAAACTGAATCAGTGTGTGCAATGCTTCTCCAAATTATAGGAACTCTAAACTTTCTTCAGGCCAAATTTATCATGCGATATCTGGCATCGGTAAATCCTCCCGAATCCCAAACCAAAGCGAAGACGAAATTTTCTCTCGATGAATCTAGTGAAATCGAGCGTCAGATACTTGCCACAAACCCGATTTTAGAATCGTTTGGAAATGCCAAAACAACTCGTAACGACAATTCTTCGCGATTTGGTAAATACATTCAGGCGAGTAATTTGAGTCTAGGCTGCTGAATATCTAACATGCGCTTCAGATTCTTTTTGATGGCAGACAAGAAATTGTCGGCGCCCGAATCCGGACTTACCTACTGGAACGATCACGCATTGTGTTCCAACCAACGACCGAACGGAATTATCATATCTTTTATCAACTGTGCGCCGGCGCGCCATCGAAAGAACGAAAGGACCTTGGCCTTGACACTGACGTGACTAAGTTTCACTATCTCAAACAAGGAGGACCGACGTCGACACCGATAAGTGGAGTTGATGATGCAGAGGAGTTCCGTGCGACGCAACAGGCATTATCGACAGTTGGAATCAGTGTAGAGAAACAATGGGCGGTCTTCCGACTTCTCTCAGCACTACTCCATCTAGGCAACGTGAAGATTACCCAAACACGAACCGACTCGGTCATAGATGATGCAGATCCTGCCCTTCTTCTCGCTACTCGCTTCTTGGGAGTGAACTTCGCCGATTTCAAGAAGTGGACTATCAAAAAGCAGATCATCACGCGCTCTGAAAAAATTGTCACTGCACTCAACGCCGCTCAGGCGACAGTGGTTAGGGATAGTGTGGCGAAGTTTGTGTATGCATGCTTATTTGAATGGTTGGTGGCTATCGTCAATGAAAGTTTGGCTGGTGAAAACGGAGATGCTGCCGAGCGAGCTGAGATGTTCATCGGTGTGCTCGACATCTACGGGTTTGAACATTTTCAGAAGGTGGCGTCCCATCCTTTAGTTAATTCATGACACTCAACTATTCACAGAACTCTTTTGAGCAATTTAGCATCAACTACGCCAACGAGAAATTACAACAAGAGGTGAGTGTAAAGTATCTACAACTTGTTCATGACTTAAAATATCACTGTCGTAGTTCAATTCTCACGTCTTCAAACTCGAGCAAGAGGAGTACGTTAAGGAGGAGATTAACTGGACTTTCATCGACTTTTCAGACAATCAACCTTGCATTGATGTGATCGAAGGGAAGCTGGGCGTCCTCGCGCTCCTTGATGAAGAGTCGCGTTTACCGTCAGGCAGCGATGCATCTTTCCTTCAAAAGCTGGGCAGCCAGCTTCTGAAGCCTGCCAACAAGAATGTCTTCAAGAAACCCCGGTTTGGAAATACTGCGTTCACCATTGCCCACTATGCCCATGATGTCACGTACGAAGTTGAAGGATTCCTCGAGAAAAACCGCGATACAGTTCCTGATGAGCATATGCTTTTGCTGGCATCCACGAAGAATCCCTTCTTGAAGGAAGTTCTCGACGCCGCCCTCGGATCTGTGAAAGCAGCTGATCCTCCGCACCCCGGATCACCCTCTCTGTCTGATTCCGGCAGTGGAGGTTCCCGTCGTTCGTCCATCATTCCAGATCCTGGTCGTTCATCATTGGTTGCAGCAAATGCTGGTCCCAAAAGACCAGGAGCTGCCATCCGGAAGCCCACACAAGGCTCTATCTTCAAAGCCTCCTTGATCACCCTGATGGATACCCTCAGCATCACAAACGTCCACTATATCCGGTGCATCAAACCCAACGAAGCCAAAAGACCTTGGGAGTTCACACCGTCTCAAGTATTGGGTCAATTGCGTGCTTGCGGTGTTCTCGAAACCATACGTATCTCTTGTGCTGGATACCCGTCACGTTGGACTTATGAAGAGTTTGCTGAGCGGTACGATCACCGCTGCGGCTTTACGCGTTATTGATTACTCATCATTTCACAGGTATTACATGCTGGTACCCTCAGCAGATTGGCAGCCGATGATACAGCACATGGAACTCAGGCCTCTCTGCTCACTTATTCTTGAGAGAACTATCAATGACCCTGACAAATATCAGAGTGGTCTCACAAAGATTTTCTTCAGGGCTGGTATGCTTGCGGCGTTGGAGTCCCTCCGCTCGGAAAAGCTCAATGCCCTTGTCACGATTGTGCAGAAGAACATGCGCAGGCGCATGGCCGTGAAGAAGTACCAGGAGCTGCGCCGAGCTACGATCACAATCCAAACTTGGTGGCGTGGCATATTGGCCCGTAGGCTCGTGGAGAATATTCGTAGAGATTTTGCTGCAAGACGCCTTCAAACTGGTATTCGCCGGTTTATTCAGAGGTCCAATTTCCTGCAAACCAGACGCTCTACCGTGTTATTCCAGAGCCGTAAGCATTTTATAAATTTGTACAGCAACATATTGAATCTCTCGCCACAGGTATCCGCGGCGCCCAAGCCCGACGGCTGTACAGAGAGAAAAAGACTTCACATGCTGCCATTCTCTTACAATCTCTTTTCCGTGGAGTGTACGTCTGTGATAGTCAAGTGATGATATTTTGCCAACTTTGTCCTCTCTAGACTCTACCGTCGCAGTTACAAGACGGACATCAAGCGTGTCATATATTTGCAGTCTTGTGTCCGTCGGCGGCTAGCTCGGAAGCAACTGAAGGCTCTCAGAGCTGAGGCCCGTTCGGTTTCAAAGTTCAAGGAGATATCGTATCGCTTAGAAAACAAAGTGGTAGAACTCACTCAAACGCTTCAGACACGCACGGAGGAGAAGAAGGTCCTGCAGGCGCAGCTTTACGAGTTGGAGAAACAGATTCAGCAGTGGACATCGAAGTACGAAGAGGCCGACACAAAAGCAAAGTCCTTTCAAACTGCATTATCAACAGCCGAGGCTGAACTATCCCGCCGGGATGAGCTACTTTTAGCAAAGGCTGATGTAGAGAAGCGATTGGACGAGGCTATTACTAAGGCCGCGGAGAAGGAAGCGATGATCCAAAAACTTTCAGACGAGCTCATTGCACAGGCAGAGAAGCTGCAATTCCAGGAGAAGGCCTTTGCTCATGCCCCCTCACGTTCTGTCGAGGATGGGTCCGTTATACTGACTCTCAAGAATGAAGTCAGTAGCCTACGGGAACAGCTAAACCGAGCCAATGCGTATAACGCTCTCACAAGGAATGCTCGAGTTGAAGCTCCTGTATCTCCCACTTTTGCTCCGGCGTTGCGTATGCCTGATTCTGGTGGTCTCTCCAATGGCACAACCCTTGTGGCGTCCTCGAACAATCGTCATCAACGAAGACACAGCTCTGCAGGTGTTGTTCAACTCAGCCCAGCCGAAATCCGCACGTCCGTTGATGAACTTATGCTCGACGTCAAGAAAAATCAGGCTCTCAATCATCGTGCAGTATCCGTTGCATACAACGGTGAAGACAATATTCTTCGCATGCGCAACAACGGCCTGGCAGATGTTCGCTCGTATGATGACCTTGCTGAGGAGAAGATCAAACTTATGCAGGAAACCAAGCGACTGGATGAGGATGTTCTTGTTGGTCTCATCAGAGGCCTGAAGATTCCAGCACCAAGTCTCACTAACCCGTCTGCCGTGAAGGAGATCCTTTTCCCAGCCAATCTCATTAGCCTTGTCACCAATGAGATGTGGAAATATGGGTTGATACCGGAGAGCGAGCGGTTTCTGGCAAATATTATGGAGTCTATTCAAGCCCATGTGATGGTAAGATTGTTTTATTGAGTGTTTTCAATTGCTAACATGTTGGACCCTGAAGTCGTTCAGCGGTGAAGATTCCATTATACCCGGAATTTACTGGCTTTCGAATGTCCACGAGATGTTGTCATTCATCTATGTGGCTGAGAGCGACATGCTCCAAGGTATCGGTCCTGGAGAAGAGAACGCTGTCCGAGAGTTTGACTGGAATGATTATGAACGGCTTGTCACGGTCGTCAAGCATGATCTTGGCAGCTTGGAGTACAACATATATCACACGTGGATGCTAGAGACAAAGAAACGCCTTGCGAAGATGGTCGTACCTGCCTTGATAGAGAGCCAGTCTCTGCCGGGGTTCACGACGAGCGATGGCGGTGGTCGGTTGTTCAATCGTCTCCTCAATACAAACAGCCAGCCAGCATACAGCATGGACGATATCCTAAACCTTCTTAACATGGTCTGGAAAAGTCTGAAGAGCTATTACATGGAAGATTCAGTGGTACAACAAGTCATGGCTGAACTTCTCAAGTTGATCGGCGTCACGAGCTTTAATGACCTTTTAATGAGAAGGAACTTCTCCTCTTGGAAACGAGGTGTGTCCCTTTTCATCGCACGGCGTCGTTTCATTGATATACAGCTATTTAAGCCATGCAAATCCAGTATAACATTACACGCATAGAAGAGTGGTGTAAGTCTCACGACATGCCCGAGGGGACGCTCCAGTTAGAACACTTGATGCAAGCCATAAAGCTCCTGCAACTGAAGAAGGTGCGTCCGACTCTTATATTCGGTCAATTGTTGATTGAAATCCATGGAACAGGCAACGCCCGCAGATATAGAGATCATTTACGATGTCTGCTGGATGCTTAGTCCGATGCAAATACAGCGAATGTGTACGAACTACTACGTGGCAGAATATGAGGTATGACACGCATTTTGCAATCATTTCCTTCGCTGACTCCTTCAGAACCCCATTTCTCCTGAGATTCTGCGTGTAGTAGCCTCGCGTGTTCAGGCAAATGATCGGAACGACCACTTGCTATTGTCTCCCGAGTCGGAAGAAGTCGGTCCATTTGAGCCTCCCTGGCCTCGCGAGGTGTCTGGCTTGGAAACATATGTTCCAGCCTACCTCAATGTGTCTCATCTACGCAGACTAGCTGCATTAGTAGCTTGATGTTTTGCCTGCGTTTGACCTCGTCGTTTCTATAACACTATATACTTTACGCTGTCCATCGATTCTGCGTTCTAGCTACTTCAGGACTTTGTTAACTCAGTTTATATATATGCCATCCCGGATAGTCATTGACGGACATTCCTTCGTCGACTCTTCCGACGCGACCGAAGATGTCTTGAAGCGAAAGATGGGGAGGCTAATTTGTAGGCAGGTCTCAATTCAGAATCCGCACCATCCAAGAGAGCAGAATTCGAAGTACTACTGTCAGATGGTCATAACTACTTAAATTTCGTCAAATAATTCAACTTATGTAAGATTAGTAGACCTTGAAAGCTTGAAACTTGAAGGAGATCGAATGTTAAGGCGTGGTGAAACGATTGATGAGCCTGAAACAGAGCTCTGTCCTGTCATGCTCACAAGACTGGCCAATGAACGAGTCATGCATATTGACAGTAAATTCATATAGTATAGGATTAACAGTCATTTGCCAACGCAAAATGAAAAATCAGTTTGGATGGAAACACAACATGCCAAGAATAAGCGAACCGGGGACTGGTGCAGGAGCCATTACAATTCACAATTCCGGCGTGATCTTCAAATTGAGATGAAGACGAGTGTCATCATCAGTCAATCACTTCGACTGCGCGGAAGAGCCGACAATATAACAGTGCAAGTGTCCTCCACTTGCTCAGACAACAACAAATCATTCTGGAGGGGTGAGCAACTCGAAGGATCTGAAACTGATTCCTCTATGAGGCACAGCGGCTAGTAGGATGGTGAGGTTCTCGAGATCGTGTTCTTGGGCAAATTTCACTAACCGCTTGATACGAAGAGGGAATCCCAAGATTCGTCGAGATCAGGTCCAATGCCCTGCCCGTAACCACAGACTACAAGCCAAAATTGAGATATTCCACATAGCCTATCAACAAGATGGATGTTACCTTTCGGAACCATATTAAACGTTCTTGCACGGGCATCCCAGTCACCTTCAATCGAGCTTTGATGTGCAAGCGTTCGTTCGCAGGTACGGTGGATGATTTGTCCCTAGGGTCTCCTGCAGTAGCACTATGACGCATCTTCATGAGTGCAACTTTCTGTATCTGAGCTAATTTCTTGGGGTCTGTAGGGGGCTTGACTGAGCGTCGAACGGCCACAGGAGTGTGTGAAGGTGGGTTGGAAAAATGGCGTGTGAGGATATGTTGAGCATCCTTCTGCTCATCGGACTCCTGCTTCTGCAGACCTGTACATGAATGCAAATCTGGATGACGATGACTAGCTAGTTGAGTTCCTTATATAAAATGATTCCGGAAGACATACTCGATACAAAATGAAAGAAGACATTTCGGGCATCCCGTAGATGAAGTTTGGGCATCGACCTCTTGACTGATAGCACCTCCAAGGCTTGGTTTATCACAATCTCCAAGAACACATCTCTGGCGTTTTGCGACGGGGGTACATTCCTTGGAAGGTCCATCTAATGACACACAAATGTGCTTATCAGGGGAGATGTGGAACCTACAAAACACCTTGTTACAGTGACACTTGATTGGCAGGAAATCAACCTCGTGGCAGGACGCCAGATCGCAACGCAATCCGACTGCATCATGGTCCATACTATGACTTGTGTGAATGACTTGAAATCAAGTACTGTGCTGATTGTGTCACGGTGCTGAGTACAAGTTTAAATGACATCGTTAACAAAAGTATTACATAATTAAATTGATACATACTAACGCCAAGGCTCAAGCTCAAGAGTAGCGCGCGCAGCAATCCTGTAACTTCTTCACCACCACCCGGACGCGAATCGTCATGAACATCATAGTGCAGTCTTTGTCTCGATTATCGATTATCATTTGCTAATGTTCTCCAAGGAAACTCTCTTTGGAAAGACGGTCACGCCTGCTGAGCGATTGCGACAACATCAGCGTGCATTGAACAAAGCACAACGAGAGCTTGACCGTGAGCGGTCAAAGCTTGAGCAGAGCGAGAAGAAGCTTGTGGCAGATATCAAGAAGAGTGCCAAAGCTGGTCAAATGGTACCTATCTTTCCCTCGTCGTGCATCAATTTCAATGTTCTCAGTAGAATGCGTGCAAAGTGATGGCAAAGGATCTCGTTCGCACTCGGCGCTATGTCCAGAAGTTTTACCAAATGAGGACACAACTGCAAGCCGTTGGACTACGGATACAGACTCTAAGAAGTAATCAACAAATGGCGGATGCCATGCGCGGAGCCACGAGGGTACGTTTGGCGATTCTTCACGTGTTCAACCCTGCATCCTCATTGATACCTTTTCCAGGCAATGGCGTCGATGAATAGGGGATTGAACCTCCCAGCTATCCAGAAGATCATGAATGAGTTTGAAAAGGAGAGCTCGATGATGGACATGAAGGAAGAAATGATGTCGGATGCTGTGGATGATGTTATGGAGGATGATGCTGAAGATGAAGAGGAAGAAGGTGATAAGATATTACGAGAGGTTCTTGACGAAATAGGTGTCAACCTTTCTCAGCAGGTAACTATGGTGCCATTCCTATCTCACATACATATATTCACCTACTTTCATCTGCAGCTCACGGATGCTCCTACTGGTCTAGGTTCAATATCGTCACCACTGACGGAACGCAGACCGGTGGCACTGGGAGAATCGGTTGGCGGAAGTAGCTCTTCCAAAGGCGACGACACGGCAGGGGGTGGCCCATCGGATGAAGATAGCCTCCAAGCAAGACTAGATGCTTTAAAACGAGGGTGAACTTTGTCTCATACATCCTGCCCTTCACTTTCACACTATTTTCATCGACTGCCTAGCTATCTCACCACGGAATATATATCTGTTTTGCCCTGCGTGAATTTATACCTTCAATGCCACGACATTTTTTGCATCCTGTAAACTGAAAGTCCAGGATATACCTGATCCACTGTAGAACCCATCCACGTCTTCTTCCTAAAGAGCGAGTTAGTGACTAGAATGACGTTTGATTTAAAAGTTTACTCACATTGTCCAAGTTCAGTAACGAACTGATTTGCTGCAAGCGAACAAACTTTTCCCGGATGTCTCCAAAGATCGTTTGAGACGAGAGATATGTCATTATTGATCGAAGGTCACGGTCGAAACGGACGGCACCCAGCTGTACAAACATCACCTTCAAGATGAGCACAGAGAATCATAGCGCCTACCTCAGAGAAATGTAGCGTCAAAATATACTTCTCCCAGGGTCGAGCAACGACATCGAGTGCAAGCCCAAACAACGTGCGGTAGTTATTGTCCGTGAACGCATCCTGTGCAAATATCAATATATGCTATGTACGCTGCGACGGATAGCTGACCTTGTACCCATCAACCAATCCTTCCCATGTTTTAATAAACCGCTTCCGAACTATGTCGTGTTGTTCTGCGGCGTTATAGGAGTCTTCGTCAAGTACATATGATACGTCTTTAAACACATCTGGAATCAAAGTGCGCAATTTGGGTCTCATTAGCTGGTTGAAAAGTTGCTCTACGCCTACCTAAAATCTAGTTAGGCGAAGTGATCCTTGGTGAGAATAAGAAAGAACATACTTTCAGCGCTGAACGAAACTTGGCTACAGATCCCGTTAAACTGGAAATTACCCTTTTCACATGTGGCTGTTCTGCATCCAGGAAAAGTTGTGTTATTGTTTGGTGACCAAGAAGGTCTTTCGTCAATTGCTCCATGTGTGAAGAAGATAGATCAAGGTCATTGAGGAGAATCTTGTACACAATGTGTCAACGTAAAATCCTAGTCGACAGGAAGGTACCTACGATGAACGATGTGCGGCACTCTCGCTCAGATTTCTCTCCACGTCCGCCGCCGCCAGTGTTCGCCGCTGTTCGATAAACATCATCAAGCTTCCTCTTGATGCCGCCAACATAATCATGATCCATAAAGTCCTTCAAGAGATCAGTCATTCGCTCAATATGCTTGAATGAGCCTGCAGACAGAACTCGCGAGTAGACTGTCTTGAGAATATAGAATACATCGTCTGGAGTTGTAGTAGTAACAGGCGATTGTGTAAGGTCAGGAGACGATAATCGGTGAGCCTACACAACAGTTCAGTTCAAGGTACCGATATATGCGAAAACAAATACCTTGTCGATGATGGTACGCATATACCATGTCTCCATCGGAACATAATAAGTAATGAGAAGTTCGTCGAACTCTTGATGAGAGCGACTGGATTCCACGAGTTGTAGTAGATCTGATTGAATGCCAGAGCCCCAAGCATTTAGATGATCGTTCATTTGCGACTGATGCCCTTCATGAATGGGACCTCGTGAAACAGGAGTTATTCGGCCGCTGTGAGTGTCTTCCTCGACATCTTCATCCTTGGCATTATAAACTTCGCGTGCGTAGTGCGTGAAAGAGGACACTCACCTGTAGTTGCTCCACAAGAAACTTACGGAAAAGGTACCATCGACCGCTCATACCCGCTATTTCAGATAAGAGTTTGTCAATTTCGCGAGGGTCCAACTCATTATCATCTTGCGATGAAACTTGCGATGATTGCTTGCGGGCAGGTGCGATAGAGAAGGAAGAGCTGGACACATCTAGAAGCTACTGGGCACTGGTCTCGAATCATCATCCATTCGCATGGGATCAAACACTTCACCTTTCTCTTTATCGACCTGTCTTCTCTCCAGCTATCTAATGTAAGCCGCACAACACGGTCGCATTCATCCAGCAAGCGCTTGATGACAATCGTCATCTTTCCTGCCCCATAATATTTGTCGACGACTGGTTGGTGGTGGTCAACTATCATGGCAACGCTTTCAAGCAGCGCTGTAAGTGCAGTGACAAAGTATAGAGGTGAGGAGGCTATGTGAGACATAAGAATGTGGTTGTTATCCGAGCCTGATATGGCGTACTTTTGGCTGACGTTGGAGCTCTTACTCGCACAAGATCGACCACGAACGATGCATAGGCCTCGAGACCTTCTGCCTCCCAACCAATAGTAGGAAAGAGTTTGAAGTAACGAGTGGTGGCTGCAGCATCTCGTGAGCGAGATGCTTGTTCGAAGTGACTCCTGAAAATGGATAAAAGTTGTTCTCGTGCAGCCTGCAGGGTCTGTACTGGAGGTAAATGACTCTCAGCTGTAGGCTGCTCGGTTTGATGAGAAGAGTCTGATATATTTCGAGTGATCACTCACAACAACAGACTCTGCAAAGGGCCCTGAGATGATTGTAAAGGGCAAGGACATGGCGCGCGCACAACATCTGGCGGCTGACTCCCAGTCTTGGTTTTCGATGCAAGACTGTAATTGAGTAAGGGAAGACTATATGACAGCATCTATTGAATATAAAGGTGAGCGGACGTCATTTGAAGACATACTTTCAGTTCCATGACTTGTCCGACCCGCTCAGCAGCCTCTCCAACACGTCTCATTTCCTCGTCAAGCGAACGTACACGTCCACCCACGCGCTCTGCAGTCTGCGCAGTAGCTGAGACCTTGGCTGAGAAGTTCGTTGCTTCAACTTGAAGGTCATCGAGACGCGGGACGAGAACTTCTAACTGTTGGAGTGACTTGTCAATAGATTGACGATTTGAGAGAAGCTCTGTCAGGGAGTTTGAGAGTTCTGTTTCAACGGATTGATACCACGACAAGCATGACAGTATCTCATTTAGAGAAGTAAGAGTCCGTGGATCTTTTTGGGATTCGAGGCTGTCTGGTGTTGTATTGAGGATGGTCCCGGACATCGAAGGTGGCTGGTCAAGTTGGTATTATGGTCTTTCTTGGGACTGAGCCCGATGCAGTACTTGACAAAATCATATTTTATTAACTGGCCGACTCCGTGAACTGCTTCTCTTCTAGTACTTGCAAGATGTCTCATAAATTTTCTGATATGCTCACGAACATTGCTCTCCCAAAAACTCAGGCGACTATAACCCTTCGAGTAATCAAATCCTTCGAATACCGCACGGAACGCAGTCTTGTCTTACACATGTTGAACCTTGAGATCACAACAGTCGGCGAGCTCAAGGATATCGCTCGGCGAGGTATGCCACGCCATTTAGCATCTTCTGACTGTTTTCATCTTTTGCTGCAGCTATTCAAACTGGTTCGGGATGGAAGCCATATCGGAACGTGCACCTAGGTTAGCATCATCGCGGTGTCTGCCTTGATAGGAGAATGTCCAAAATTTACGGCACAGATACGCTCAAGTTGTACACTAAAGCTCATGGTGCCAAGGTATGGTCCCTGAGCCATACAATCTTGAGGTTTGACCTAAAACCCCTGTCAGACGACCAATCTGATCATCAATATGGACCACGACGACTGGATTTTCGACGATGACTCCCGTACCCTAGCTGAACTTGGTATTGGTAAGTTCTTGAGTGTATGTATACGAGTGATCTGTTGACTGTCGCGCACTAGAAAACGAGACAGAGATCAGCTTCTTTAATCATGTAGCCTACAGTGCATTCAAGGAAAATCCCGAAGTACAATCCCCTCTCAACTTGATGAAGTCTTTCTCACCGCCGTCAAACTCAGATTCGATGGGATATTCCTCAGTGATGCAAAGCACCAACTAAGAAGTGAAGAATGAAATGAAAATGCGTATTAAATGTAACGAGTGTAACAACAGATGCGAGTCTCTAGCGCAACAGATATCATGCTAATCATGCTAATCGACATGCGCAAATCACTGATTTGCGCATTGAACACGCGGCTCTCCTTCATGATCCTCGTCCATCGACTCATCTGACATAGCATTTGCCTTTGACCGTGCGTCAGGCTCGTCCAGATCCACCTCCTCAAGATGAATGTTCTTAGGGAACTTCTCAATCTCTGTCCGTGGTGGCAGTGCCCTCTCAAGCAAGGGGATAGCGGCGGGGTCGATGTATTCGGGGAAATTCACGGTGAACTTCACAAACAAATCTCCTGGCTCATGATGTCGCTGAGAGGGCATTCCCTGGCCGCGTATGACTTTGACAGCATCTGTGGCAAATATCAACGTCATGTTGTATCACCACGTTTTTCATAAATGCTTACCGTTCTTGACAACCTCACCAGGAACAAAGTTCACAATGAGGGCGCGATCGTCGAGGTGACGAATCACAACTCGTCCACCGCCAAGGGCTGTCAATAGATCGATCTCTAGGTCTGTTATAAGATTAGTGTCTTGACGTTTGAAGCGTTCATGCGGTTTTTCTTCTATGACGATAACGACATCCCCTGACTCGGCGTTTGGGGACTGATCGCTTTCTCCGCTGAAAATAATCGTTTGGCCGCCCTTCATGCCCTTGTCTATGTGCACTTCCAAAATCTTCTTCTCAGGCATAACTTTCTTGCCTTTGCATTGCTGGCAGCGATCCTTTGGGTTGATCGTCTCTCCTGTACCCGAACACTCGTCGCAGGCGGACTGTATCTGCTGGATCATGGGGCCCATCTGGCGTAGCGTGACCTTGATGCCACGTCCATTACATGGACCACATGGTCGTACAGCGCCCTCTTTCCCGCCGCGACCGTGGCACTTGGAGCAAAGTGCGTTACGAGTAAGGGCAAGTTTAGTTGTCTTGCCCTTGTAAAGATCCTCAAGCGTGACGTTTACGCGATGTACGAGGTCCTTGGTCTTGCGGGCAGCTTGCTGGCGACTACCGCCGCCGCCCCCACCACCACCAAAGAATCCGCCGCCGCCAAATAATTGACTGAAAAGGTCCTAGGGGTTCAGGTTAGTCTAACGCCACCATCGATGTCGACCAAGGCCATACCTGGGGATCCATCCCACCCATTCCGCCCTGCTCGGAAAGACCAGCTTCACCTCGAGCATCATATACACTACGCTTTTGTGAGTCGGAAAGAACCTCGTATCTACAAAATGAGACAGCGAAAATCTGTGCATGTAATATAAGACGTACGCATGTGTAACTTCCTTGAAGAGTTCTGGATCACCACCTTTGTCAGGGTGTAGTCTCAAGGCTCTGAAAAACGAGTCAACAACATTCAGACGCGCCACGATTCTTATCTCACTTCTTCCTGTATGCCTTCTTCAAATCAGGCTCTGAAGCATCTACTGGGACTTCCAGGAGATCATAAAACTTCCTGCGCTGAGTGTTAGCATACAAATCGGCGTAAGTGTCACTAGCCGCACGTTTCTTTGACCATGGCGGAAGGAGGGTAGCTAGAAGACAGCGATGTGTGGTTGACACAGAAGCGGACGCCGTTCACTTTTTCTAAGGATTCCACCCGCGCTCAAGAATCTTGTGGAACCTACCAGAATTTTCTCTAGCTGTGCCGGCTTCTCTCAAAATGGAAACAGTCTTTTTTCTCGATCTTTTTTCACTGCCACTTGCCAAGATTATAAATCGCAGCTTTAGAGCAATTGCAAGCTCAGGCGGGCCACATGGGTCACAGCGACCAGTTTACAATATAGTACACCCAGATCCTTATAAAGTTATTCTATTAAGGCTGAAGTCGAGGAATCAATCAATCATGCATGCATGAGTCATGCTTTAATGTTTAACGTTCCCCATTGTTTGAAAGACATTGTAAAACTACGGTGATACGTCGACAATTGTCACCCCATGCTCTTCATACCTTATCAAGCGCTCACGTCGGGATAGACATCAAAGCGACGCTGTTTTGTGACTGGTATTCCAGCTCTTACCTCGTGGAATGGTTCAGGATCTAAATCCAGTGTCAAATCAGCAACTTGTAAATAACGAGAAAGATGTCAAATTCACCGATATCAACATGCAAAATTGCCTCATTTTCATCAGCCTCCGCAAGTACACGGGCACTGGAAATGGTTTTAGTGCGATCGGGGTACGTCAAAGGATATACCTCACTATGGGTCAACGACCATCGAGTGCCCCCACTATAATAGTTCAGATCTTTGGTCGCACAATTAATATGACGGTTCACTTACTGCATGGTACCCAGAGGTCATATCCCGTGCTGGGCTGCACATGGAAAAGAAAACCTGGTTATCATTGGCCCTGAAGGCTATGTCAGGAACTATTGAGCACAGTTGGACAATGTGCTACCGAGCTCGTTGGAGGAGTTCCCAATGCAAAGGTCCAGTGGTGAGGTTAAATGCCCCAGGATAAACTATGGCATGACAACCTTGAGAGGTTGTGCGTTTTTCGTTCCTCATATAAATCATGTAACCACGGACCTCGCCGTGCCGCAATCATAGCTAATTCCGGGAACCTGACGTCGTAGCACAAACCGAGGCCAATACGTGCAAATTCTTGGGAGTGTTTCAACGGGTGCGGGGCAAGCGCTTTGTATAAGGTTCGTACCAGTGTCAAAATAGTTCGTCGTCGTTCCTCCAGTCAACGTTTCACTCTCCTGTAGGTACAATGAGATCCAGAAAGGGTGCTAAAGTAAGAACCGGTAAAGGGGCATACCTTGAATGTTATCTTCCCAGGGATATCGATGTCAAATAAGTGAACCTTGCGATGTGATGCAACAAGTGCACCTCCACCCATTTATGTCAGCGTTGATTGAAGTAAGTTTCAGGGAACTTAACACCTGTCGGAGAGTACACAGTGCAGGTGTTATAAACGTTGTTCGTCTCCGCATCTCTCTCGGGTATGGAGCCTGTCAAGCAAAATATAAACTTTCCACTCCCTTGCCACACGTTTGAGCGAGGTATGACCTCCGATGAGCCAAATCCCCTCCTCCTTCGCTGCAGAAGACAGCATCTTAACACTTTCGCTTACACTTGCTTGAATATCATACTCTTTGCCAGCAGTGTGACCGATATTCTCGGCATACGCTGGGAAGTGAACAAAGCCGTACGGCGAGTTGAAACATTCCTAAGAACAACATAAGATAAGATAGAGGCAGGTGAAACAAGATTGATCCCATACTGGTAATACAACAACTCGAGGCTTCTTGTCTGAATTGCCCTTTGCTGCCTTCGCGATCATCTCGCGAGCATGCTGAAGATTGGCTGCCTTGTCAGAGCCAATAGAACCAAGCTGGATAAGCGTGAGTGTGAATGGCTTGAAGACTGGAGGAGCGACTGAAGCCATGGTGCGGCAGGCAAAATGTTTGAGATTGTGTGATAACGACGGTGCTCCGAATGAACGCAGGCGCAGAATCATGTAGCTAAGTAAGCTTGCCTATAAGACTGTCTCGTGAGTCGTCGGGCTTACACTACTCGGGTCTCGGTCCGGAGCACCGTGAGTATCTTATCAATGAGGTCCTTGGACGGCTTCATAGTAACCACTCCAACAACATCTTCAGGTTTGTGAGCTGGATTTTAGCTGCTGACTAGCGGTACAAGGAATTTGTCACTGACTACATATTGACCAGACCGCTATGGCCATGGCGAGTTCTCCACTGCTAGTAATGCACAATCCTGTCTGTGGAAATGGCACTGCCGAGGCCTTTTTCAATGAATATGTCTTTCCTCGTCTCGAGGAAGCAAATGTCCAAGTCACTCAAAAAATGGCAACTGCAGAAGCTGGACATGCCGGTACCATAGTGTTTGAGTTCCTCGAGCGATATGAGGGCAACGTGACAGTCATATTGGGTTCCGGCGATGGAACGTTGCACGAAATCATCAACGCCCTTTCACTCGTGGCACTAAAAGGAGTACGCGAGAATGTTTTATCATCCTCAGTTCGTGTAGTCCTTGTCCCATGTGGGACGGCAAACGCCCTCTACTGCTCGTTATTCAAGCCAACCTCCATGACTGATCTGGAGAGCCCAGCATACAAGCTGAAGTCTCTTGAAGCATTCATCAGGGGTTCGAATGTCGTTCCCCTCACACTGGCTGTCACGACTCTATCATCTCCACCGAGCTCAAAGCAACATCTTTCAAAGGTTGTTGTTTCAGCGGTAGTGACCTCTACTGCTTTGCATGCCTCTATCCTCCATGACTCCGAGAGTCTGAGGAAAGAAGTGCCAGACATCGAAAGATTTAAAGTTGCTGCGAGGAACAATATTACACAATGGTACAGCAGCCATGTCAAGCTCTTGCCTACATCATCTGCTCGGGCTGTGGAAATATACGATCCAGACAAAAAGATTTTCGTAACTCACGAAGAATCAGATGATCATGGCATTGTGGATGTGTATGGCCCATTTGCATACTTTCTTTCTACCGTCAATGTCGATCGTCTGGAACCTGCTTTCAGAATCACCCCTCTTATGTCCGACTTTGTTTCGTCGGAAGTTTCGCTAGACCTTGTCATGGTTCGACCTCACCGTGATCCCACCTTCGTCATGGATACCATAGAAGCTCGAAATGCCTTTGCGGAGAAATCAAATGCCGTGCTGACTGCAGCATACCAAGATGGAAACCATATTAACTTGAGATATACCGATGATGGAAAGATAACCAGCGAAGGGACAGGTTCCACTGTGATAGAATATATCCGGTGTGGAGGATGGGAATGGATACCTGTGAGTTTCCCCCGCCTGATCTTCATACACATGCTGATAGCGAGTAGGATGATGTCGATGAAAAGGCGCACCTTCTATGCTCAGATGGAGCCATATTCTCGATTGTGAAGGGCGGAAGGGCAGTATGCAGGGCAGCGTCACCAGCCGATGGTGCAGGATTTTTGGTATACGTCTAATGTCAAGCAAAGTCGTTCCAATTTCAGGAGGTCCTTTGATCATGTACGACTTGCTGTCAGCGGCGCGTCTCGCACGATAGACTTCCTCGAGATATGTTTTTTTTCCTATGTTTGTTCGACGTACGTGCTTGAACTCATTGTCAATTGGAACGGATATTGGTTTTGACGATCGTTGCTTACGAATTCTACATCCTCACGTCCTCCGGTCTTACTGCATCGCATTATCCTTGGGCATATTAAACCAGAGTCTGGCACGGTGAGGGAGCGGTGTCTTCCCGCACCGTCACCCAGCCTGTTCCGAGTCGGTTCAAGAAAAGCCAGCAATAAAAATCGGCTCTTTTCACACTTCTACGTGTCCAGTTTCAGTCATGGTATTCTCGAGAAGCTTCATGGTGACATACTAGGCCCTGCCCATGTTTTTCTCCTCACGTAGGATATTGAGGTTCAAGGCAGCAAAGGCGTCAACAGCTTGCTACGTGTCATTGCCCTTCCCTATATGACACTTATCAGACCAGTGGATGTGGAACTTTGCACGTATGATGTACTTACATAGTGGGAACTTGCCAACCCAGTACTTTGATAGATATTCGGGGTCTTGGTGAATTTTCTGTAGCTTCGAATTTGTCGCTGTGAGGCGCCGTCCATAAGCAAGTGATTACGGCAAGACCGCACGGACTGGCAGTACAAAACTTTTACTACGCTTCGTTTCCAGCTGCACTGGAAACATTGGCAGAAAGCGGATCTCTTGAATCCATTCACTGCACATCGAGTATGGAAAGCGGAGTAGTGAGAATCAACCATGGATCAGACGTTTTTGTTGTTCGCGCATGTTCAAATGACGACGGGGCGGACTTGTTGGCTATCGCAGGCGAGCATTCGGTGGAGGTCTTCCGTGTAGTATGTGCGTTCCCAAGCTGTATGAATGAAGCCGTTGATCATATCTTTTGCTCAAGAGCCCGCCCATCAGTGAAAGGGTGGCGTCCTTTCATGTTGGGAGACACATAACAGCTCTAGCGTGGTCGCCTCGGTCCATATCACCTAGTTCAAGTGATGATTGGGTTATTGAGTAAGGTGGTCCTCACTGTTCGCAAAGCATGAATTGATGCTGTCTCAGAATTACTGCCGCTGCCTCAGACTTTAGTCTTCACCTGCTCACAAAATCTTCAACATCATCCGAGAACACGTTCGCGTTTGGTGGTGGTCTCAGTGGACACCATGGCAAAGTCAATGACATGTGCTTTTGTGGAGGACGTGATCAAGACAATGCAAGATATGTCGCGACCGTGGCAGGTGCATCACTCGTACCATTTGCATAATGAGTATACTCTAAACTAAAATCTTGTGCCCAGACGACAAAATGCTGATGGTTTGGGATCTCCATCCCGCGCTGGATATTTCTTCTGGAATCCCTTCTCCAGATAGGTCAATGGGATCCGACCCACCATCGTCTCCCTACCCCCGTCCCCAACCAACTGCCTATGTGATTTCGTTTCCCCATCCTCTTGTTACTGTGAATTGCCATCAATTCAGCAGCAAAGAATTTCTCGTATCAGACTGCCGAGGGTCTATCTTCTTGACGGACTGGAGGTCTGATCCAGAGCAGAGTGAGCAGGGGAGCTGGAAGCATTCCAGTGTTATTGAGCTCGTTGAACCACACGCGCTGGCCAAGTCGTTGATGGGCATTTCATCGCAGTGGACGGGATTTGCAGCTTGGCGTCAAGATAACGTTGATATGTCGGTGCATGATTGATTCCGAGTTAGACTTTTAGCTGATTTCTTTATTTAGTGTAGGGGCAACTTACGGCTCCCGCTTTTCCATATGGGATTTGTCTAAGCCCCAGGGTGGAAAACCGTTACAAACGGGTATAAGTTTTCCTGAAGGTGGTCATCAATTCCGGTACGCTGTTGTCCGTCCATTGTTTTTTATTATCGGGACCCTCACGTTGATTTACAAGATGGTGCCCAACGAATCCAGATTATTTCGCTATCGCGTCGCAGTGCCCAACCAAAGGAGCTGTTATCCACATTCATGACATGAATTATGTTCATGCACAGCCTCACGTTATCAACATCGCTCCCCGCCCCCATCGCGTCCGGGATTTCGACTTCATGGCCAGGAGGGGTAATCCAGCGCTTGCAGTTGCATACGGTGTAGAAGTCGTTGTTTTCCCCATTGGGGTTGAGTGACATTTCAAGCTTCAAGTCCAACAGAGGATTAACCACGATGAAGTCATTCATAAACCTATACAACTGTACTGAGGTGCTGCCAGAAAATTCCGTGTATGAAAATAAGTGCAAGATAAGCAACAAACACATCAACTGGTCCCAAATCCATTTTGGTTGAGAGGTGCTATGTGTACGTATGGATTCTGGGAATAAGAAGTAGACGTGTCTCCGTAGGCGATGTTGCGGAAACCGTCGTTGGCGGGAACCGTGGTCCCGTTCTCTCCAAAACCAAGCTCGACTAACATGCTGCGGAAGTAATGGAAGTCGGTTTCTGAAACATGTCCAATGTTATAACCTGGCGCTTGATTTGAAGAGCCGTACATGCCGGAAGCACGGCCTAACACATCAGTATAATTCGGTCCTCCGCAAGGTGCGTTTTGACCATTCATATCGGGATTCTGCGTCGGATATGTAGAATATGGCAGCATGGCAGAGGATGGTTGACATGCAAATTGCTCGGGAGCGCATGTGGCAGTCGGCGAATACGGACCTGACAAATGATCGATGAGCTGTCAACACATAAACTACATGGCGTGGAGACGACGTACTTTGTATATTTGGATCAATGGGAATATCTTTCTGAGCGTTTTGCCGAGCCCGCTCTATATCATTGCGAACAAGACTCCAGAGGAACCGAGCGTGGTAGGCAGCTGATGTTGAGGTTGGCGAAAGGTGAGAAGCTTCCTGATACGCATCGGCTGTTTTCGTTATCGCGGTATGAATTTGATGAGCTGCACCCTCTGGTAATTCTGATTGCAAGTCTGTGTGAGTATTTGAACTGCGGAGTAACTAAGGTCGACGCATCAACTCTATTCAGATTTAGAGGCAGCATATTTATTACCTTCAATAGAAATATGGCAGAGTATGCAGTCATAACGGAGGTCGTCTCTTGTCCATAGCGCTGCATAAAGTGTCAGTTAGTGAGAAGTGCGCTAAAGCAAGACTTACCAAAACACCAAATTCCCTAAAGTCTTTAGAAGCAATCCCCAATACATTCAATGCGTTTTCAAAGCACGCTGATAAGGCGCGAACATGACTATTCGTGCGGTTGGCCTGAGGGTAACATTATAGCAACGATGCATCGAAAGACATCGCGACTTACGGGTGGGACGCTAGATTGAACACCAAAACTATTCAAGAAAAGACTCGAATAGAGGCAAAAGAGGGTGGTGAAGGAAAAGTGGAAAGACTCTCCATTAGCTATCAGCAAGGTATGAGGTCATGCATCACAATGTAAGATGTCATGTTCCTCACCTTTTCTCATCTCATGGTCCCAGGTAGTGGTCCACAATGCAAGCTTCCCATTGCAGTTTTTCAGCACCATATCAATGTTGACTTGACTGTTTCCACCGTCTGAAAGACTCCGGTTTGTGTGGAACATGTCTGTGGCCTCGGTCTAACACAATTGGATTCTATTACGCAGGCGTTGAAGAAAAAGTCTCACCGCTATACGACGAAGTTGTGCGAAAGCAGAAACGATGACGTCTTCGCATCGAATGGGGGTCCCACCCTGCTCATGCCAGGTTTCAGAATGCCTTATGAAGTCATCCTGCGGCGAGTGTGAACCGTCATATCTTGAGAAAAGAAAAAAGATTTACTTCAGGGAGCATCCAATGCCGACCCGTCTGCATGCTAAGACTCCGGTCATGTACAAAGAGGACGAGGTATGTCCTCTCTCGGTTCCGCCTTTCACGAAGCTGGAACTCGGTTTCATGAGCAGGAGGTTTTGCATGATATCGGTTAAGGCCAAGTTCCACAGCCATCCGACAGGCCTGAACAAAATCATTAATTTTGTCGAGATTGTCAAGCTCTGGAGGGCTTACATATCCAATATACATCCATGTCCGCTTCGATATGATTCAGCTTGAGCAAGTTGAGAGAGATGCAAAACACGCTCACGTTGTCCTCTTGTTCTCTCCAATAAGTCAGGCACGAAAACGCTTGGATGACTTCTACTCGTTTCCAACCTTCTGCAAATGCCCGGACCGCAAGGTCGTTAGCAAGCCGCAGACACTCTTTATATAGGCTTGGTTCGAAGAATTTGCAGCCAGCCATTATCAAGGTAGTAAATAACAAAGGGCATTTAGACCGGACATAGGCAACAGAATGGAGAGCTGGATCAAAAAGATTGATGAATGGATTGAGTCGAAGGAAGATTGCGTCGAAGAGGATCTTTGCTTTGTTTTCGTTGATTAAACCGGCTGTGATTGGATCGTTGTAGCCGATCGGTAAAGGGGCCGGGCGCAATGACTGTGGGAGGTAAGGATTTCGAGGCACATGGAGCATTGGCGACTTGTGTTCTGGGTTGAGGATAGTTCTGAAAAAGGAGTTTTCCCTTCTGATTAATTTGGCAGGGAATTTCTCGTCGCTCCGTTCGCCGTCCTCTTCCTCCTCTGGGTCAACAGTGCGTGAACTGACGCTTGAAGCGGCATATCCGTCTAAGATAATATGTTTTGAGTCAAGGGCTGTACTCTGGTAGCACTAAATAGATTACCAGCGGAACCATAAGCGTCAGAGGACTGGAGTCCGCCAAACTGAGTGTTTTCTGCCTGAGGAGTGCGGGGGTCTGCGGGGAATACTGTTGACAATGACGAGTCACTTTGCTTGAGTTTGGCTGTGTTCAATCCTTTCTCTAGGCGTCTGAGCATTTTAGACGCCTCAGATAGCCTTGGGACCTTGTGAGAGGGAGAAGGCAAAGCAAGAGAGATATTCTAACTTTGATCCAGGTTTGCGTCCTCTGCGATGTTTCTCAAAGACACAACTTGGGGGAAAGGGTTAGTGTTGGAGTACTATGGTAACGTGTCATGTTAATACTCACTCTACACCTGTTCTTTTGCACCTTTGACAAGACTTGAGACCGTCCTCTGCGCCGACGCATTTCATCTATGACGAAGTGAGATGAAGTGCTTGTCTCGATCAGTGGAGACCCTACCTTTGCTGCGCGACATACGGTGCATGCTCTTGGATTGCGCACGATAGGCGCTTTTGAGCTGGAGTAAGACTTTGTAAACATACTTGATTGACCAAGGGTGCCGTGATAGAAAGTCTTACGCTGCCCTTGACTGCTCGTCTACAAACTCTGAAGTGCCTTGCATTCGTCGATACGGTTATCAACGTCAACGGTGACTCGGCGTCTCTTTATCGACCGGGGAAGGCCGGTTAATTTAGACTGAAATTAAGGTATTGAAGAGTTAAAATAGTAAGGAGGAGGATGAGGAGGAGGATCCACGAACGATTGAAGGAGAAGGCAAAATATGGAGGCAGGAGGATGGGGAATTGGAAGTAGTAATAAGCTGCGATATGGATGGGGCGGAGAGAGATGGGGAAGGGCACAGTCGCAGTGGGATCTGTCGCAAATAAAGCCGGGCGGCAGAAAGAAGTCGAATTGCCGAAGTCGGCAATTAAAAATTTATCCGAATATTATATTGTTGAAAACTAGAAAACATAGTAAATTTAAGTATATAATTGTTTTGATGATAAAATAGAGCAGTAGTATAGTATGAAGTTTATCAGGAATTGTTGTTGCAATAGATGATGATTTTGTTTAAGTGATATCTGGATGTTGTATGTGCCGTACTCACGGGTATCTAGGCGTGTATCGCCTTATCCTAACATCCGAGAAGGGAGGGAACAAATAATTGAATGAACGCTGGTTGCCGAGCTTAGGTACAGGTACGCACCCTCCGGACTACTATTGGTTATTTTTGGTTGACCGAAATTAACTTGTACATAAAACACTTTTCACCTTCAAGTAGTCCATTCAGAGCAGCGCACACAACGAGGAGACCAACACGACTGTACAGCGGCTTAAATCAAACTCCGATTCACAAGAGGTTATTTTCATCATATCCCCTCCTGATTGATTTCGACTTGGAGATTACATAAATAACTCATTCGTGAGTTCAACTGCACCCATGGCCATCATGTACACGTCTAGTCAATCGCTTAACATTCTTTTCATAGCAGTCTTTCCAGTCTCCTCACCGTGTGGGTCAACGTCTTCAATGATCATCTCGAATTCTGACCCGCTCACCGAGGTCTAGGCTGCTTTTGGAGTATTGACGTCAGGGGCACCTCGTGCCTAACACGTTCATCCACCTATTCTTCGCAAAACGTGACCTTACGTGGCATGCCCCATTGTGGTACCTTGTCTAAGGCGTATACAAGGACGCTATGCTCACTCGATAGCAATTCTCGGTTCCCTTCCCCATGCCCTCTCTCACTAACGTGGCTGTTCACCTCCCTCCCACCATCATTCGTGAGGTGTCAATCTCATCGACTTCCAGCGCAGCAACTCCCACAACAACAACAACCGAACACGCTACTCCAATCTCCATCCCAGCAATCGTCGGCGGTACCGCCGCGGGGATTGCGCTTGCCGTGGCAGTGGTGCTGGCATGGAAATGGTGGTCATTGATCATCAGACAGCCCAACAAAAAATGCCGCTCCCGCAGGGTATGCTCCATGCAAATCTCCACTATCTTTGTCATTCATAGCGCCCAACAGCAAAACACCCTTAAGAGACTTGACCGAGCAACTCCAATCAAACCAAACGAGGTTTCCAATTCGGACGGTGCCGGATGCGAAGACGGGAAGAAGAGTTTTGCAGATTCATCCCCAAATACCAGAGGCACTCCATTAACTCCCCTTCAGCACTCCTCAAGCGTGGCTGCACCATTGCCAATACCCCCAATAAAACCCCCACGGAATCCAGCTCGTGCTCTCCGACGTCCTTCAGCCCAATTCAAAGAGAGCCTCGCCCGTGGAAGCAGGTCATCATTTGCACGGGCTTCGAACAGGCTGTCTTATAAATCAACCATCAGCACTGCTTCAGTGTATTCTACCCAGACTGATGAGGAACAACATGTCCGCGTGCCCGCAGCTGTCATAACAGCAGCCTTGGGTAGCACTCGACACCTCTCAAGACTTGGCCACAGCTCCGAGCCCTACACCATTGGTGAAGAGCAGGTGGAATTGGTAGTTCCTAGCTCAAGCTTGAGGGACTCTGATGCAAGATTACATCGCGTGTCAAATATCAGTGCTGGGTCATTATGCCTTCAGCAGGGGGCACAAACAACAGAGTTAATTGGAGTGGCATACGGGGGCGAAGAATCGTGATAGACCCTGAAAGACCCCGTGCTAGGGAGCTATTGGAGGGCGGACGATTGGACCATGAATCAATGATACAGTAGTCATAATAGGATTTTACACACTACTAGACTCCCATGAAACACATCATGCTATAAGTGTGTGGGTCTACCGAAGAGAAGCGAGATGTTCCTAGAAGGCACATGGTGAGTTGAGAACCGATTATCATGATCCATGTGCCTACCGATTCCGCTTGAGCTACACTAGCATTAAACTCCCTCACTTCTCGCCAGCAGTCCAGGGGTGCAGTGGGATTTTGTCTGTGGACGCGACAAATGAGTGATCTCGTGCGGGATAAACAAGTGAAATAGGCTCACTTATAGCACAACACTACTGCTTCTCCGCTTTCCTTGACCGCAGCAAAATCGCTGAGCTGTCTCCTGGCCTGGAACCTGTCCACTTTGGTACGAATCTCTTCAAGATCCCCCATCAAAGTTGTGCTATTCTTGATATCGCCCTCAGCGACCTCATCGGAGGGTTCTCCGCCTGCCGAGGACATCTCCCGGTCAATGTTCTCCCTCTCAAGAGCGAGTTCGATTTCCTTCTGTACAATTTCCTCCTCCGCTCGTAGGTGCTGCAGTTCCGTTTGTATGCGAGCACGTACGTGGGCATCAAGTGTGGATTGCCGTTCTGGCGAGGTGTCAGTTGACATCGAGCGATCCGAGAGGTGGTTCACGACATCCTGCGAGAACTTGACATCCTTCAGGAAACTAGCCTTTAGGATAGGATATGAAAAAGACCAAACCTGTATGGGCGTCTCGTTGTAAAAGACCTTTTCTTCTGTGTCCGCTTTGGACTGGCCAGCGCCCATGATTGACAAGGCTTGCACAATAATTCAGTATTTAATTTTCAATGGCATTTCGGAGTTTGAACTCGGGGAAGCTCGGCAAGCTTTACGTTATACTTATTCTATTCACCCTCTTGCCAGCTCTCCATTGATGTTACCCCACATTAAGACGGGAACAACTATATTCCCAAGCGAAAGTCGCCGAAGGTCGTCAAGTGACTACCAGAATACACTTCTACATTAAATTAATCCGCAGCATGCCTATGTTGGTATTTATGACCGTAATCGAGTAGCCTTCACCAGTTGAGCGAGTGCAGAGTCACAGTGTGGAAATTCGACTCACCAGTCTGGCTCGATTTCTGAGAGTATTCTTATCCTAACAAAAGGTGAAGTTTACGGGCCCTCAAACAAGTAATTAGACATACTGTGTCTTTTTGGTTTCTTCCACTTCATGGAAGACCACCCATCCAGTCCGCGACTTCCGAGTGAAAAGCACAGATTTTGGGTGGACATATAGAGTCTGCTTGAGTGAACAACGTGAATGTCGTACATCGAGTAGGATCGCCTACCTTATTTCCCTTCACCGACCGGTACGTTCCATCTGCAACCCATCGGGCACCATTGCGCCAATACCCACTGACCAAACATTGTCGAAGCCGCTTAGCATCACCTTCACAGCTCTGGAGCGGTAAATTGAAGCGAATCATGTACTTCTTCAACTGGGACCGAATCGACACTGCTCTTGACATGGCGCGGAAGTTGAGAGCATGAGCTTTACACCATGATGAAGATCGACCGTATTTAGCAAAAGCATTGTATGCTACAGAATGTGAGCAACCAACTTTTGAGTATGGCAAGCAAATACCATTTAAAAGAGTCAGATGGTCCTGATACCAATATTGTTAATCTGCTGAATTGAGGCGAACCAGGATGGATCGTACCCCTTCTTCAGCTGTGAATTTTCGTCTCTCCAATTCTGCAATCGCTCCGGGAGCACCGTCAGGTATGACGAATGCATCCTATTGGTGTGAACAGGTAAATATAATAGGCATGTCGGCCCAATGAAGTACTCACTTGTATTGAAATCATGGCAGCAATTGTGAGAATTTCTTCACCGCAGTTGAAGTCCTTCGAAGTGAAAAGCTGCCTGTGCATCAAGCCGTGCAACAGAATCAATACTGGTAGTAAAGCGCACCATTCTAGCTATATTGACCTCGATGGGGCATTCTGCAACTCGCTCGCCGATTGGAGTAAGGCGGCCATCATCGCCAATCATTCCTGCGGCAAAGAGGCCCTCGAGTGCACGAAGAATGCTTTCTGCTGGAGGTGCCGAAACCCATTCAAACTTCATGAGGTCATCTATACCTAGGGACTTCAATTGCAGAATCGGGGTGGTCATATCAGTGCGAGTGATCTCAGGCGGAGTGCTTATAGGAAGAGAAGCGAAAACGGATTCAGGATATAAACGATAGCAAATTCCTGGCGAAGTCCGTCCGGCGCGACCAGCCCTCTGTGTGGCAGATGCTTGGGAAACAGGGATTGTCGACAGTGAGGCAAGGAAAGTAGTTGGATTGTATGTCCGTATCTGGCGCCCATGAGAACACGCGATCCAGAAGGTAATCAAACTTACCTTTACGAACCCACTGTCGACAACAAACTTAACCCCATCGATGGTGACGCTGGCCTAATTACATCATAAGACACCAGGTTGCCAAAAATAGCGCGACTCACTTCCGCGATGTTTGTGGAGGCGATAACCTTTCGCGTCCCTCGTTCTGCAACATTGAAGACCCTGAGCTGTTCTTCCATGCTTAATCCAGCGTGCAGTGCAAGAGGAATTATCTGTGTGGCTCCTCGTGGAAGTCTAGAAAGCATCAGAGAGTGCATGAGCATGGAGATCATACTCAAGGAAACTGAATGCGCACGTAGGAAGAAGCTCTGTGAGTTCCTCCAAACATCTTTCTATTTCTTCACGTCCCGTCAGGAATATCAAAATGTCACCAGCGCCGTGCTACTTGATAGGGTGTGTGTGGTAAAGAGCAAGAAGGTCCAGGGGACGCACCTGCAGGTTGATGTTCCATGCAACTTCAACTGCCTTCCTCACATAGTCTGGAGCGGGCTCTTGAAGATAAGCAACCTCAACAGGAAACATACGCCCTTCCAGACTAACGATAGTGGCGTCGTCTGGATGTGTCCCCGAAGTGAAGTATTCTAAGAACGATCTAGCATCCAAAGTAGCTGATGACACTATCAGTCGAAGAGATGGGCGCTTGCGCCTGATTCTGTAAATTGCACCATCTTAGCTGAGTAGCCATGGGGAAAATTATAGTATGTTTGACAAACTTCTTCAAGACACCTAGCAGTAGATCTGTGTAAAGGCTTCGCTCGTGTGCCTCGTCAATCTGGAAACCCATTGAGCATACGTCGGAAAGAGTAATGCATTCCTGACCATAATGACGCTGTAGCGCGAAAGGAGAGGATCGATCAGCGTCTCTCGAAAGAGCATGCCATCAGTCATGTAACATATTCGGGTTTGCTCCTTGTCGCTGACATCTTCAAAGCGAATGGTATATCCAACCTACGAGAATACTGAGCGATGCAGAGGCACATCAACATGGTACCTTACCTCATTCCCAAGAATGGTACCGACTTCTGTTGCGACTCTGATAGCGACCGACGTTGCTGCAACGCGTCGTGGTTGGGTGCAGGCAATGACATTACCTTCCGACGCCCATCCAGATTCTAGGAGATACTGGGGTAGTTCTCAGCCTGGAGTGAGATAGAACTGGGATAATTGAAATCTGATGATTGCTCACGAGTGGTTTTTCCTGACCCTGTTTGACCGACAACAATTGTGACACCATACTTTTCTATGCAATGCAAAAGTTTTTGTCCTGTAAAATAGATTTGGGTAGTGCTTAGAAAACAATGACAGTGAGTAAACATACGGTGTCGCCAAATGGGCAATCGTTCACGCTGCGCTTGTACAGAAAGGGAACCATGCGAAGGTGCAGATTGAACAACATTTCCTTCCTCCTCTGTTGCCCTGTCGAGCGTGCTTCCAGGTCCAGCAGTTCCTGGCTTCCAGAACGTCAAGGTGGACATGATGGTTGGCGCGAACTCTGATTTAAGGAGTTATAGTATGATGATAGATATTTGTTTGGATCCAAAGGCTTTGCACGCAATGTACAAATAATCGCCAATAACGCGCTTCCGCGGCATTTGTTGTTATTACAGTCATTCGTTCTTTCCTTCCTTGCAAATGGATGCCCGAGAAGATCTACCTAAAATATCTGTGGAGACAGAACAGGACTGGCGACGTCTCCAGAGAAATATCTCAACCGCTTTCCTTGATAGATTGGACTTGGAACTTGAATCTCAGGGTGTCAGCCAAGACAGGGAATCATTTCTGCCTCACATAAATCAAGTGAGAGAAGCATCTTTCGTTCAAACACGACATTCTGAAATCTGTTAGTTCCTTGATACACTTTTTGCGATAACAAGACCAAATCTCCGTATCAACGGACGCACCACCGAAGAACCATACGACGACGAAGGTGAGGGCTCCATGATTGACGGGGAATCAATTTTGTTCACGGATGGTAGAAATGGAGCCTTTTGATGAGGCTCTTGATCGGCATATTTGGTCACTTTCCGATCAGAGGCTGAAGTGGGATAGGGAGATTGGAAGTCGCCGCCGGACGCGTCCCACCGAAATTGAAGCCATGATTCAAGGGGTTTACACTCAGCATCGTGGCATCGATATGGACATCGATGCGAATCAAGAACCATGTCTTTCAGATCTGGATGGTGCGTGTGGAGGTTAAATGAGAGAGCCTATCTAAGTGACCCATAGGCAGCCAACTTGACCCTGCCATAGAAGAGACTTTCGTGAATGCTGTTGCTATGTCAGCTCAGCTTTCTCAGGTAGGGTTCTTCCAATACCTAATTCAACGTATTTCATGATCTCTGCAGTCTATTTCTATGCAGTATGAGCGAGCAAACAGATTCACTGCTGTTTCGACCGAAGTCAAGGCACTGAAACCTTGACATCTACACAAGCACGACGCGACGTGCACCGGGACTAATACAATACTGAGTACTATCGTCATGATCCCCTGAATCCGCCTCTTCCACCTCGAGGTGCGAAACTTCCACTGCTACCACGGCCACTTCCTCCTCTGAAACCTCCTCTGAAACCGCCTCGGTCGCCACCGAAGCCACCTCTTACCCCACCCCTGCCAGCCCCTCGTCCTCCTCGCCCCCGTCCCCCAGGAGCACCCCGTCCCCGTGGCCCACTGCCCCTTGCAGTTCCGCGCCCGCGTTCTGAAGATGATCTAAAGTGAATTGGAAGCATGTATCAGAGAGGTGAAAGCGTACTTGTTACACCTAAAGAAATAAGCCTCAGGCACAGAAGTGGAGAGACCTATAGAATAAAGCATACCTGCAACTTTTGGTTTGGGGAGGAATCGCTCAATGGGTAGCAATTTATCTCCTCCGATATATACTTTATCTCCTTGCTTGAAGCTGCTTGCAACCATACCTTCCCCCATTTTGACTGAGAAATAAACTTCGTTGATAGGACCAAGGATCTCGTCAACCTTGCCGATCACAGATTTGTTTTGGAGGTAAATGGGGGCGTTGAAATAGGGAACCTTGTCGGATATGAGAGAGGAGCACAACATCTCATCCTCTACAGCATGCATGAATGTCCCCATTTCTGCAAACGGTAGAAATGGTAACACAAAATTGTAAGGATAATAAATATCTTACCGATGACCGTAGCTGGAGGACCAAAATCACGTTGCTGGAATCCTCCACGTCCCCCACCGCGTCCTAGAAGAATGAGTCAAATTGGTCACTCAATAAGAATTATACGCATACCTCCTCCTCTGTTAAAACCTCTTGCTCCTCGACTCATGGTGTTGCGAGGAATAAAAACAATGCGATTATGTAAGCGGCTAGCAATTCGCATGTACTTGCAGTAAGGTGTGCTTATGCCTTGGAGCATACATTCAGCAGCTAAACATTAGACACTGGCCCGCAAAGGCAACGTTCTTCGACAAGCTTTTTGAATTCAATGAGCCTATTTTTTCGTCACTTGCCCAGTGCTGAAGGCGAGTTCACTCTCAAAGATCCTCCAAACAAGGCTGGTAGTGATACTGTGCTCCTGAGCTCCCGATTGTGGGCATATTTGTCTACACCGCAGGATTCCCGCGTTCTCGTCCTAATATCTTCGGGCGACTCAACAACCGCACCCTTATTGACATCTCGAGACTTGGAATACTTGACTTGTTGGGCGACCGAGGATCCTGATGTGCGTCCATTAAATATGGTCATGTTTTGTTGCACTTAATCATTTTCACAAGACCGAGTGCATCGCAGTTCCACCTCACTGGCCAGACCTGTATCCTCATATCTTCAGATCATTCAATGGCCGGCGGAAACTGCACGTATCCCATTCAGAAGACGTCTCGCTCTCCGAAGTGGTATTGACAGCCCAAACTCCCGATGCATACAGTTTTGCGTTGTCCTACAGTTCTGCCCTTGAGGAATGGCTTTTCCACTCATCACTGATCATTCGAACTGGTGAAGAATTACACCTTCCCCGAACGTTGTTTCTTCCAAATGGCGACGCTTCTGAAGCGTTGCCCACGGCGTTCTGCTCGTATCGCTACAGAATTGATGTTGCATATCCATACTCTCAAGGGATTGTGGAGCGCAATGTCACGCAGTTTGTGGTGGCCTGTTTCGACGAAGGAGCTGAAGTCGGAGGAGGGACATCGGCTGTTGGCATATGCTTGCCTGATGCTGAGATAGCTTTGGAGCCACTGGAGATTAGCGAATCTTTTCTCATCACTGCCGCACTTCCAGCGACTGTAGCTCCACATAATGGTATCTATGAGGGCGAGTGTATTTCTGCCAGTCTGAATGTCCTGCTCATGTGAATGTTGCAGCCGCCGTCGCATCGAACGCCTATTTCAGTCTTCAACCAATCTTGCGAGAGACCACAGATGTCCTTAACCATGATGTTGCCCTGTACCTGCGAACCTCTGATTTTCGTCGGGTTGGCATCCTCGATGGAGACTGGGTACGTTGTTTACTCCCTTTGTGCGAAACTAAACTGGCCGCGCTCAGGCTATCGTGAGTAATGTTGAGTCATCTCAGGCAAGGCTAGTGCGTGTATTTGCGCATGATTATGAATCAGTCCCTTCGTACGTTCTTGATTCGTGATCTTACTCCGTTCTGAAGGAATTTTAGTGGTGTTGCGAAAGCTTCGTCGTCACTGATTTCCAGCATTTGTGTGGACTCTTCTAGTCTGGTTTGGATTCGTCCGAGCCCCTTTGGTAATCGTCAACCAGCAATACCAGTGGCTCGTGCTCTTACACTCTCTCGCATCGCATCTCCGTTTTCCACTGGACGCAAGTTCGAAACTCTTTTTCTTCAAGAAATACAATTCTACTTCAGTTCCTGTAAACGCTTGGTCAAACGAGGAGATTTAATTAACGTATCCATTGATACCGACGATGCAGACCTTGCTGATAAGCTTGACAAAGGCAAGCTCCCAATCCATCGGTGAGCTTAGTCGGCACAAAATATCCAAAGCCTGCCTCATATCCGGTGCCAGGCTATCGAACAGTAATGCAGTAGTATCCTTCGTCGTGGACAGAGTCGACTACGACCCTACTAGTGCTGTTGATGACTATTGCAGTCATCCGCAGTTTGCTCGAGGTGACTACGGCTGTTTCGTCGACTCCCGATGCACTCGGATCGTGCAGCTTGGAACACAGCAGAAAGGCTTATTAGACATACCCAGCTGCGATGCCCTTTGTGAGGACTTTAGCTTTTGCAGCGTCGAGTTACGCGTCGTTGACAAGTGAGTAGATAGCGCTAGTGCCAGACCAGGAGAATTACCTTTCGCAATGGATGCAATGACTGGTTTGTCTGACGCGCCTCGATTCAAAGGCGCTGCGGAATTCGGCATCTGGCCACTTCTACTTATTTCAGGAGCTCGAGGATCTGGGAAATTTACAATGGCCTCTTCTATAGCCCGACGTTTTGGAATCCATGTTGTGGAAGTACGATCAATCACTGAACTCTTCCTTCACCAGACTTATTCATCCCATCGTTAGATCAACTGTTTTGCGGTAGTTTCGGAGAACGAGGCCAATACAGAAGGCAGCTTAAGAGCTCGAATTGAAATGGCAAGTTCATGCGCGCCATGCGCAATCGTGATTCGGCACCTAGACGCGCTGTCCCAGTCTACTCCAGCTTCGGAACTGGGCAAAGGTGTGCAAACATCTTCCTTAGTGCGACATCATCTTCTTAACCAATACACCAGGTATCACAATGTTTCAGGCGTTCAACGATTGCCTAGCGGACGTCGAAGCCCGTATGAAATCCACGGGTAACCAGATTTTCGTCATCGCAACTGCGAGTGACACGTCCAAGGTCCCTGCTGTTCTCCTCTCGTGCTTTACAAACGAACTTGTGCTTAAGGTGGGAACATTATTGATTGCTTACCAAACTATCTGTATAACCTTCGTTATACATCTTACAGGCTCCGACTGAGGCAGAACGATCGAGTATAATACATCATTGCATGATTGACGTCAAAATGGCTACCGATGTTTCAGTGGCTTCTTTTGCCACGCAGACTGCTGCACTAGTTGCCATTGATATAGTCGACTTTTTGGCACAAGCGGAGGTTATTGCTGTTAGAGACTCACTGTGCGGTTAGAACTTTCCGAGTTAATAACCTCGCTGATCACGATGTTTGCAGTGACAAAATTGCTTGTCGAACACGGTCCCTAAGTACGATAGCTATTCGAGCAAATCAGGTGGAATTGTCACTTTTGAAGGCAAGGACAACTTTCGCTCAAAACATTGGGGCTCCGAAGATACCTGCCGTCATGTGGGAGGACATCGGTGGACTATCAAGAGTAAAGAACGAGATATTGGACACCATCCAACTTCCACTGGAGCACCCTGAATTATTCATCGAGGGATTGAAGAAGCGTTCAGGTATAACCATTTTTTAGTCTAGCTACCCCAGCTGCTGAATTAGGTGCCACACACAGGAATCTTATTGTATGGACCCCCGGGCACAGGAAAAACGCTGCTCGCGAAGGCAGTGGCAACTTCATGCTCGTTGAACTTCTTTTCAGTGAAAGGACCCGAACTTCTGAACATGTACATTGGAGAGTCTGAAGCAAATGTTCGACGAATATTTCAACGTGCTCGTGATGCAAAACCATGCGTCATTTTCTTTGATGAGCTCGACTCAGTGGCGCCAAAGCGAGGCAACCAAGGGGACTCGGGTGGTGTTATGGACCGGATCGTAAGTCAGCTTCTTGCGGAACTGGATGGCATGTCCGCTGGAGGTGGAGGCGATGTTTTCGTCATCGGAGCTACCAATCGCCCAGACCTATTAGACCCGGCTCTTTTGCGACCTGGAAGGTTTGTGGTAATATTCTTTTTCAGAATCAAACTTACGTTCATTCCCCAGGTTTGACCGAATGTTATATCTCGGGGTTAGCGAGACGCACGAAGCTCAGCTTGATATCCTTCGTGCGCTCACAAGAAAATTTAAGCTTGATGGTGATCTCAGCCTCGCGGACATTGCTAACGAGTGCCCGTTCCACTACACGGGAGCCGACTTCTATGCTTTATGTTCTGATGCAATGTTAAATGCACTAAACAGGAAGGTTGCTGAGCTGGATAGCAAAATAGGTTTGTCGGGACGCACAAAGTGTATTACATTCTGACGACACATTGAACAGGACAACTGAACAAACAATCAGATTTTCGACAGCATCAACTGACACCTCAATACTATCTCACTGAAATTGCCACATCAGATGACTTGCACATTTTGGTCACTCAGAGGGACTTCATTCGTGCTCTGAATGAACTAGTCCCTAGTGTTAGTGCAGTAGAGATGCAGCACTATGCTACCATTCAGAAGAGATTCATGCAAGAGATAGTGAAAGATATATAACTAAATGCACTGTCTGCATCAGCAAACCACTTGGCATTGTACAGCACTGTACAGTGTGTGGGCTCTACAGCTTGGTCTCTATTGGCCAGTTCATCACAGTAGCACCTTACTCTGTAGTACATCTTAAATTGCTAAAAGTTTCACTGTCCATCTATATACCTTGTTTAGCTACTCACAGAACACTCAGAACTCACTGTAGGAAGGACAGGTTATATAATTTCAGTGGACTCTAGACTTATATAAATTTAGATGATTATGCACAGTTTTTTGAGCCACTGTATACTGAATTTCCACTGATCCAGTGTAGAGACTCATTCCTGACTAGCCTTGTATGGTGTGGATCACTTAGAGACCACTACTTAGGTGCAGTGGCCAAACTGACCTCCAGTGACCGAAAACATTAAACCTAACCCTAAATTTGTGACTGTGCAAGGATCCTCCAACAGGCTATACTGTCATAATGATGCATCAAAACAGGCTAACTAGCATTTTTTGATGATGCATCAACTATGACAGCAAGCAGTGGTGCATCAACCTCATCCCTATTGGGAATGTGATGCATGGTGATGCATCAGTGATGCATCATCCTCCCACACCAAATTGGGCTGCACCCAGCTTCCATTCGCTGGCATTACCTTTGGTACCTTGCTTCTATTGTCTGTACCTTGCTTACTTACACTAGATCCAGGCATCCGTCTTGCCGTCCGGCTACCTAACTCATTTTTGGGAGGCCTCTTGCCTTTCCACAGTCTTCAAAAGCTTTCACTCAAGTCAAATACGTGCATGATGTCATTTTTCAGATTTTTATCACCAAGTCCAGCTCCCTTTGTAAAATATGTATGTAAGGATGAATTTATCCTGCAGAACCTGCACCTTGAATGTTTGAACTTTGAACTGAGCATCTTCCTGTGTGTCTGCCTGTACCAGGCATGTATGATAGCGCACATTTACATTTCGTTCTCGTTCGTTGTACAACAAGAAACATTCAATTAATCACTAGTACTGACATGGATACTCGCAACAAGATATGTAGATGAGACACTATTTACTGATTATGTATGCCGAGCACGCCTAGGATGTAGTCATATCAGTGCGATGCAACTTGAAGCACATAAAGGACCGACTTACTTCGTTGGCCCGCCAATATCGTTGTCACATTCTCTTGCATTGAAGGGTTTGCACACTCGGCGATGCCCTTCTGAGAGTGGTTGGATTTCATCTGCCGATGAAGTGGGCATGGTCTGTGTGCACCTTCCACGATGATGCTGAGTTCCAGCTTGGACCAATGAAGTCGGTGCCACGCCAGCACCATCATATTCATTGAGTGTTCCTGTATTTTCAGCATCAGTACGAGGAGCCGGAGGGATAATGACTTGAGAATCTTGGGCAGATGATGCATCATCAGCAGGAGGAGCTGGAGGGATAAAGACTTGGAGATATTGAGTAGATGATGCATCATGAGCATGAGGAGCTGGAGGGATAAAGACTTGGGGATATTGGTTAGATGATACATCATCAGCGCAAGGAGCTGGAGGGATGAAGACTTCGGGATATTGGATGGATGATGTATCATCAGCGCGAGGAGCCGGAGGGATAAATACTTCAGGATATTGTATAGATGTTGCATCATCAGCGTGAGGAGCTGGAGGAATATATACTTCAGGATATGGGTTGGATTGAAGGGGAGGGCCTTCAGGGAGAGCATCCAAAATGCTGATGTTGAAATTCGGGTCATTGATGAGAGCAGTAAATGCTTTGTGGCCAAACACAGGTAGGTTGGGAGGGTTGTTGAACGAAGCCAAGTGGGAATCACTTGGGAGCTGAGAACCAGATGATGCATCACCTAAGATTTGCGCACATGGAAGTGATGCATCAATTGATGCTATGGCGGTGCCAAAATCATCTTCGATGGATGACTCAGACTGTGGAGTCATCCGGTACATGCCCGCAGTGTTGATTTGATGGGCACTGTTTGGTAGGAGATTGTCCTCTTCTTCCACATGACAACCAACATGCTCACTGCCACTCGTTGTCGCCCACTCCTCATCTGAACCATCATCCGAGTCTGATGATGATTCTTCTGCTTCCTCACAATCTGAGTCTGGGGGCAGTGTCGACTCAAATGCTAGTGAAAAGGTGAGTGCATGCTTTCTATCTTACACTTATATTGACACACCGAGAGCATCTTTGACGAAGGTTAGGAATGCAGCCTGCACCACGTCAAAATTGGCGTAAGTCTGATCAAACTGCGCCCCACTCTCAAGTTCACCAACGTGATAGCTTCATAATATTTGTAAGCACACCTTCCTCATCAACATGCATCACTCACTTGAACACAGACACCTCTCCAGTGCTAGGATCCTTCCCTCCCATAAGGATCGTGAACTTCCACCCACCCGTGGCATATGCAAGGTATTTAAGGATCCAATCAAGCATAGGACCAAGCTCACATATAGCCCTGCAGTTTTTAAATGCGCTTGAGATACAACCATGTGATCAACGACAGAAGTACGTACTTGATCTTTGTTGCGTCGTCAATTTTTGGCATCTTCCCTGACTTCTGGCGTAGACGTGCTTTTGCATGCTTTGCCTTTGCCTTCTGGTAATGCCTTTCAACCTTATTCTTGACGTCCTCACATTGTTCAGAGTACAAACAGCGCTGAAGATGAGGAATCTTGGATGGGCCTATACTGAAAAATATAGGGTGAGTGCCTGCAGTAGTCCTCGAACACGAGTAGTCTTCGGCCCAAGAGGAGCTTTACTGAGTCTGTTCCTCGAGTAGATGCGAGGGAATGTGCTGTGCAAGTCAGCAAAGGATTCTGCGCAAAGCG